>JACXGM010002041.1:0-16916 GCA_016801145.1 Umbra pygmaea | reverse complement strand
AAACAAACAAACAAAAACAGGCACACATCGTAAATACGTTTAGGCGGGTCCATAGTAGGCTACCTCCCAGATGTCACCACATTCTCGTATTACACAACGAGCAGCACTTAAATCTCTAAATACACACAAAAGAAAAAGACGAAGAAACTGTACTTGAATTGGTCCGTTTCACAAAAGAAAATAGACAGTATAAAGCTCCCACACTGGCTATAGCAATACGGGTACCTAACCACCTTCCCCATAAATCCTAGATAAGATCAATAGATCGATGCGCAAGACACCCGAGGGTTCAGGTTCAGATCAATGCTATTATGATCCAATTTATTTCAGTGGCGTAATAGGTAATCGTAAAAAAAACGGGAAGCTGCTAGGACGCACACCTCTGGCTTTCCCGCTGCCTGCCTTGCGGATGCGCCCGGGGCCGAGGAACCGTTCCGCGAGGTAAAAGGGGTTATTATCCTTATCAAAGTGGTCACGGACCCTGGCGAATCACATTCAACAGTAGTTGGGTTTCTGAGCCAGAAGCTTCCCAACCAGTTCTTATCACCTCCTGCCAGAGGCTGCGTACAGCAGAGTGCCGTGGTGATGGTGTAGGACACACGTGTTGCCTATACGTGGAAGAAACTCCTGCATAATTAAAGAACATTTTTGGGCCAAAGTGAACACAACTAGTTCACAAAAAAGTAGGCTAAACTTTTCCTGTCTCGCACAAGACTGTTTCTCACAGAGGTTTAGCATGTTGCGCACTTCCACTGACACCTATCTGTTCCATTAACATACACACGTTTCTCAAGCCAACTCAATTTGCCCGGCTAGTGAGACCATCTACTGTAATAACTACAGACACAAACATCTCTATATAGTTGGAACCACTGACATGCATTAAAGGATAAGCCGAACACTAGGCTACTAGCCTATTTATGTTGTAGACTGTCATTATCGAAGATTACTGCTGGCAGAGTCTATTTTAAATTATCCGACGTCTTATTTAAACACAAGTACCTAGTAAATGTCAGTTTGAAAAACTCGTGGCATGTGAAAACGAAAGGATGTTAATAACTTGAATTAATGTTAACACCATTTCATATTTGAGATAAGGTCGTTGCATTTCTCACTATCCTACAAATAGAAACCTGTCCACTACTTTTAAGTTTTGCATGCGCATTCTAAAACACCTTGCCAAAAGGCCTAGGCTACACATTCTCTGATTGGTTAATGGACATACGATATAAAACAATGGGTAGCTTATTAACTTTACGTGATAGTCTATAGCAAACGTTTAGATTTTTTACATTTGCAAATCTAATATAAAGACAGTAGCCTATGCACTTCTACACACTTACCTGGTCAAAGTCAGAGTTCAGAAATTGTCCATGCACTTTGGCGGTACATGCCTGTGGGTTTACGATAGTGATTAAGATCTGGTCATCTCCGTGCACAGGCGTTCCGCAACTGGTCTTTCATTGGGCTAGACCGAAGATACATGTCGCTCCACTGTGCAGACGCCCCATCATGAAGCGCAAATTCAAAGATGCGAAAACGATCTGCTCTTATTTGCTTGAAAAACTATGGGGTGTGTGTATGTGAGAGAAGAAAATTCAGTGTGTGACATGAGTGTGTGTGTGTGTGTTTGAGATAGAGAGAGAATGAGAGAGTGAGGGAGTGAGAGAGAGAGAGAGAGAGAGAGAGAGAGAGAGAGAGAGAGAGAGAGAGAGAGAGAGAGAGAGAGAGTAGTAGAAGTGGGGGAAAGCGAGACTGGAGTGGATCGTCTAATGTTGCATACACCACATTACATTGTTAATTTCCTACCTTTTTAAGCTAATAGTAAAATATTGGTAATTAACAAATTAAAACAATAGCCTATGTAAAAAGTCACGGTTTTATATGGATATTTATATGGATATTTGAGCCACACTGGGAGGGAACGTTTTAAATATATAGCCTAGATATAGTTATCAAAATCAGGGTAATAGCAACCCGTTTAATTAAAATCTTACCTCCAACTCATAGCCATTTATCCGAATGAGGCAACAGTACACTGTCACGCTTCAGCCTCCAGAATGACGATAAAGTTGTAGACGGTTGGCCAAATTAAAACATTCCTGAAATATTTTTGCTTTACATGCCTACCTGCACCTCGATAGATTTTCAACAATAAAAACATAGAATTTGGGTGATGCCCGAATTATTTGATTCCATATAGGCTATAGGACGTCTTTACTTTCACACCCCGTTTAATGTGAAGATAGCATGACCGGGTACAGCTGCTCCTTCTGTGTGGAAACTGAAAGGTTAACGGGTGCTCCTAAGAAACAGCCACTGACCGAGCGCACAGTAGAGATACCTGCCTGGTACGTAAGGAGGTCGCAGAATTACTGTATAGGGAGTAGCAGTGAGTAAGTGTGTGTGGGGGGGGGGGGGGGCAGCGCCGGTGAACAGATGAGCTGCGATCGATAGATTTTGTGTTTTCAAAGGTAGCGCCGAAGGTCCCATGGCACTTGTATTTATCCGAGTTTAATTACGGTCTTATTTACGCACCTGCTATCACAAGTGAGGAAACACCTTATAACCTATACAGACAAGCCCAGTACAGATATCGAGCAGTGTAATAACTTCCACTCTCTTTTTGACCGGCTACCAATACTCATTAAATAGGCAACTAGTTCATTCAGGGCCAAGGGCGGGTGGAATTGCCCTAATTTCTATTAATGTAAATAGAACAGAACGAGATTACAGCATATTTGAAATTTCAAATCCTATAGTTGATCGGAATGCAAAAAAGAAGTAATGAAACAGGACGGTTTGGGGAGACGAGTGAAATTGGAATTAAAGGTGAGTGATTTAACAGGCGAAAGAAAGCCGAAAGGGTAAGAAAAACAGAAAGGACTGGTGTGTTTTCTGTGTCCGTTCACTCAGCAGCACCTGATCCTGCTGCCCCCTGACTCAGCTGGCTTAATGGGAACTGAAGCAGGCCATTTATATTCCTGACCTCTTAACAACCAACAACCTGCATGGAGGCTGCAGAAGTACCCCCCCCCCCCCATGGGAGGGTCAGTGTTTGGGCGGGGAAGTGTGTGAAAGGTGGTATAGTTGTGCGTCCATGTGTCAGTTTGTTCCACTTTTGCCTCATCCAGCCAGACATATGGGACACGGATGTGATTGATAAACATTGAAAGCAACTGATGGCAATGTAAAGAACTTGGCAGAGACGCCCCCCCCAATTCACTGTTTGAGGAAGCATTGGACGTCTGTTCCTAAGGACCAGTTCTGGCCCAGCTTCCTTCTGACTCCCTGCCGAGCCACAACAGAGAACCGCAGACTTCTGAAGAGCGTTGTCCCTGCTGCAAGTGACGACAAACGAGCTGGGGAACTGGAAAAAAAAACAACGATGGAAACACTTATATCATTCATGGTTTCAGCGTTCATGAAATCCTTAATTAACACTTTCAATGGGAGTTTCTCAAGCCTCTAAAAACAGACAAATGTACAAACACAAGCTCACAAACATGCAACACACACACACACATAGTTATAAAAGCCTGATGATAATATCCCACAACGTCCGCTATGTGCTCAGGAAGAAATTGCTTTTTCTCAACCAATGAAATACTTTTGTTTTCTAGAAGATGGAGCCTCTTATGTAAAGCCAATAACCTCACTCCATTTCTAGTCCAAAGTGTCAGAAACCCCATTACAGTAATTAAGTCTGTGGACCCTCAAAGAGCCTTCCAAAGGGGTGTGGAGTTAGACCGCCAGGGATTGAGGGGGAGCCAATAAGGGAATTGGAGACAGACAGGGGACCAATGTTGCATGTGTGAGAAGCAGAAAGCATTGAGCTTATCATAGAGAGGCACACATCAGGCAGATGTGCCACAGCGGACCTTGGAACCAGTCAGGAAGAAATGGACAAGGGACAAAAATAAAAGGCAGTAAGGAAAGCGCTCGTCATTAACCATATTTGGGCAGGTGGGTAGGAGCAAGCCAGGGAAATGGTTACACCCTCTGATAGACTGAGACAGAGGAGAGGAAAGGACAGGTGTCAAGCCTGGTGATCAGAGGCAGTGGGCAGGGGAGGGACGGATGGAGGGGCGGGACTAAGAAAGGGACGAGGGAGATTTAGTGTTAGCGACTTAATGCTGTCCTTGCTCATTGATATTCTGAGCTCATGCTTGGCTGACATCACCCCTCCCCCTCTCAAACACGCCCTAACTATGTGATGTCACCCTACATGGAGAACTTGGTCAGAATCCAATGTCGGTTACACTTCTGTCACTGTCACACAACTGCTTCTGCTCTGACTTGGGTCTGCATTTACCGCAACGGACATTAAAATGTATGTGCCATTAGTGGATTAGAGGAAGATGAGGTTTGGTCAGAAGGATGGGGTTTGGTTAGGTTTGAGGAGGAGGAGTTTTGGATAGGAAAGAGGAGGATACATTTGGTCATAGGGTTTAGGTTTAGTTAGCAGACAGGAGAATGAGTTTTAGTTACGAGAAAGGAGAATGAGGTTTAGTTATGTGAGGGGAGGATGAGGTTTAGTTAGCAGAGAGGGAGATGAGGTTTATTAAGCAGAGAGGAAGATGATGTTTAATTAGCAGAGAGGAAGATGAGGTTTAGTTAGGAGAGAGGAAGATGAGGTTTAGTTAGCAGAGAGGAGAATGAGGTTTAGTTAGCAGAGAGGAAGATGAGGTTTATTAAGCAGTGAGGAAGATGAGGTTTAATTAGCAGAGAGGAAGATGAGGTTTAGTTAGGAGAGAGAAAATTGAGGTTTAATTAGCAGAGAGGAAGATGAGGTTTATTTAGCAGAGAGAAGAATGAGGTTTAGTTAGCAGAGAGGAATGTGAGGTTTAGTTAGGGGAGAGGAAGATTAGGTTTAGTTAGGAGAGAGGAGGATAAGGTTTAGTTAGGAGAAAGGAGGATGAGATTTAGTTAGGAGAAAGGAGGATAAGATTTAGTTAGCAGAGAGGAAAATGAGGTTTAGTTATGAGAGAGGAGGATGAGGTTTAGTTAGCAGAGAGGATGATGAGGTTTAGTTAGCAGAGAGGAAGATGAGGGTTAGTTAGGAGAAAGAAGGATGAGATTTTGTTAGCAAAGATAATGATAAGGTTTAGTTAGGAAAAAGGAGGATACGGTTTAGTAAGGAAAAATGAGGATAAGGTTTAGTTAGGAGAAAGGAGGATGAGGTTTAGTTAGGAGAAAGGAGGATGAGGTTTAGTTAGGAGAAAGGAGGATGAGGTTTAGTTAGGAGAAAGGAGGATGAGGTTTAGTTAAGAGAAAGGAGGATGAGGTTTAGTTAGGATTAAGGAGGATGATTTGGTTAGGAGAAAGGAGGATGAGGTTTAGTTAGGATTAAGGAGGATGAGGTTTAGTTAGGATTAAGGAGGATGATTTGGTTAGGCATTGAGGTTTGGGTTGGAATAGCAGAGGAGGAGATAGTAGAGAATGCAATTTGGTTTGAAGCAGAGGAGGATGAGGTTGTTGGGTTAGAATAGATTAGAATACCAGATAAACTTTGGTCACAGGGTTGGGATTTAGTTAGGAAAGAAGAGGGTGGGTTTTGGTTAAGATTAGTGGAGGATGATGATTGTTTAGTAGCACAGAACAGTGACGTTTGGACAGAAGTTTGGGGTTTGGTTAAGAGAGAGGATGAGAGGTTTAGTTAAGTCAAGTTAATTTATTTATAAAGCACATTTAAAAACAGGCAATGCTGACCAAAGTGCTCAAAGTTATCAATTAAGGCATATAACAATAAATAGAAACAATAAACTTACAAGACAGTTATGCACATGTGTCCCTAATGTGACTCAAAGCCAAAGAATAAAAGTATGTTTTAAGACAAGACTTAAATGTTTCGGTGGTAGGGGATGACCTGATAAAAATTGGCAGTTTATTCCATAGTCTAGGGGCCACAACTGAAAAGGCACAATCACCTTTTGTTTTCAAAAGAGAATGTTGTTAATTAGTTTATCTGATCTGATGGTTCAGGGCTACAGCTAAACTGTAACATGTGGGGGTCCCCGAGGAGAGGTTTGAGAACCACTGATCTAAGGGACCTGGGAGCGTGATACAATGTGACGAGATCAGAGATATACAATGGAGTCAATCCATGTAATGCTTTAAAAACAAGTAACAGCACCTTAAAATCAATTCTGTATTTGACTGGTAGCCAGTGAAGAGAGGCCAATATCGGGGAGATATGGTCCCTCTTCTTGGTTCTCAGTCAATAATCTAGCAGCCACATTCTGGACAAGCTGCAAGTGTGATAATGATGAGTGACAAATTCCATGGCACAGAGAATTGCAATAATCAATTTGAGACAATATAAGTGCATGTTTAACATTTTCCAAGTCCTTAACAGTGGAAGGATTTTACCTTTGCAATGGTCCTCAGATGAAAAAAGCTACACTTGACAGCAGAATAAATGTGTTTATCAAATTTGAATGCAGAATCAAAGATAACAGCAAACTTTCTAGCATAGGGGTGCACATTTGTGGACAAGGCCCCCAAATTCTTAGATATGAAACAGGTGTCCCAGAGTTGGACTCCTGTTCCATATGAACTGAGGAATGGACTCATAAATGCTTACAATACATTATGTCATATTTCTGTTTAATATGTTCCAGTGCTGATGTACAGTGGTTATAGTTTAGTATATGAATAGTGTGGGTATCTTTGGGTTATTTTAATTATATATTCCAGTGTGTATGTACTGTTGATTTATGTTATATTGAATGTAATTTTGATTGTTCTATTATGTGTGCTGTGTTGCACCTTCCTCTCTTTCACCTGGTACTGATTGGGGACTGAGTTGGTCTAATCACCTGAACACTTTCAGCTGGTTAGCTCAGTGAGACCTTGCTGTTAACTCTATCTAAGGCTTACCCAAACCCTTACCTAAACCACTCAGAATCCTTGCTGTTAATTAGATCTTCCACCTTACCCAAACCCCTAACCTAAATTTAACCACTCAGAAATCTTGCTGTTAATTCAATCTAAGCCTTTCCCAAACCGTTACCATAACAAAAATTACTAAGACACATTGCTGTTAACTTGTTGTAAGCCAACTCCTAACCCAACCTTAACCACTCAGAAACCTTGCTGTTGACTCCATGTTATATGTATTATTTCATAATGTATTGTTTGTAACCATGGTGATAGTGAGGAAAAAAATGATTAAAAAGCACATTTGCAACACGTCTGCATCGCGCTGGAATAGAAAACAAAAAAAATGCAAACTGTCAGCATGGATTTGAACTCGCAATCTTTGGTATGTGAGTCACTTGATTATATGCCGTCCAACCGTCCCGAACCTACCAACCTGCAACATCAAGGCTATTTACACTCTGCTATGTCATCATGCGATTCTGTGAAACTGCCACGGATTTAGAAGTTATGGATCCCTTTTTATTTCACAGAATTTTCTGCCATTCCGTGAAACTGCCACAGAGTTTGAAGTTAAGTGTCTATGGTAATATCACAGATTTTTGAGAGATCACGTTGACTAAATCAGAAGGGTCATGATCAGTAGGTGAGATATAAGATCTATTAATGTCAATCTTGTTGATAACAAAAAAATGGTTCCGGAGTAAATTCAGGAGTAGCATCGGGGAGAACAGCAACATGGTTTAGTGCAGTGTTTATTGCACTAAACAAGATTTTGGGTCTGTGTGCATTTTTTGTTATAATATCTGAAAAATGCTTTGCTTTAGATGCTTTCTCAAAACATTGGTAAGATGCTAGACAATCTCTCAATATTTCATAGGACACTTGCTACTTGTCTTTTTTCCATTTCCTTTCTGCTTTCCTACACTCTTGTCTAAGTGTACAAGTCTCACTGTTAAGCCAGGGTGGAGCTTTGACTTTGGGTCGCTTAAGTTTAAGTGGGGCAACAGTATCAAGAATTTCTGCAAGAGTGGTGTTAAACAGTGTAACTAAGACTTCTGTACACAGAGAGGATTTTGTCTCTGTAAGGCTGGTAAATAGGGACTCTATGAAGCAGCCCTAAATCACATGAAATACGTTCTGAGGGAACTATTTTGTAAAACCGAAATATGTCAAATATGAACGTATGAGAGGGTCAATTACGTTCGTAGGGAACTAAATTGAACACTCGAGTAACGTTAAATATGAACATAAGAAGATCACAACGTAGCATGTAAATAGCGTAGTTTCTGCTAGGGTGGCGGTCTGGGATGGTGGATGGGCGTATAAATCCGCGACTTGCATCCCAGTGTTCGCGAGTTCAAATCCAGTCGCACATATTGTGTGTGTTTTGTTCTACATTGCTTGCATCATGCAGACACGCGATTGTCGGTTTTTGTAATGTTAACCCTAAACTTAATTCTAACCTCAACCTCAGTAATGTCATATCTAACCTTAACCGTTAGTAACCTCATGCCTAACCTTAACCCTTAGTATCCTCTTACCTAACCTTAACTGTGAATATTGGAATATAATTTTGAACGCTACGGAATGTATGGAATGTGTGGAATGTTCTCACATAAATCCGCTAAACGAAATGTACCGGAGCAATGTAATTGAAGTACAAATATAGCCTAATAACGAAACGTGCAGTTCAAACGTAAAAAAAACTAAATATGTTGGCATATAACATAATTCAAGTTTTCAAAATAGTTTGCTGAGAACGTAATTTGGGAGAAATTCTGAGATTTACGGTTGCTATGAAGGCATCAGAAAATTGCCTAGCAGTCAAGTGATTAAGTGACCGAATGTAGCGATAAGGCATACAAGGTTTAGGTAAAGGACAGATGAGTGATGGATTAAAAATCGCTGGTTTATGGTCGGATAGACAAATGTCATCCAACTCAACATTTAAAACAGGGAAACCTAATGATTAAACAAGGTTGAGAGTATTGCCAAGTTCATGTGTAGGGCCAGTTATAGACTGAGATAAACTAAATGAGTCCACAGGTTGTAAAATCTGGCCAACCAATGGTCTTGATGGACAACAAACATGAATATTAAAATCACCAATGATAAGAATGTTTTCAAAGTTAGGCACCAGCAATGATAAAAAAATCAGAGAATTCATGACATAAGTCCTTATTGTATTTTTGGGGTCTATCCACAAGTGCACAAAGCACCCACCCTTGCCCATAGTTCTTGGGAGAACTAAAATAGTCAATGTCATTGGGTGAAAGTTCAGAAAGAGGGCTTACATCACCAACATTAAGCCAAGTTTCAGTAACAAATAAGAAGTCCAGATGACGTGATAAAAAAGAAATAATTTAAAATGAACATTTTGTTTGTGAGTGATTGCGCATTCACCAAAGCCATTTTAATAGGGATAGTATCCGCAGTCAGCAATGACCCTTTTCTATCCGTAAAATGGTCAACAAAATCTAGAGTCTACTGAAATTGACACCTCCTCCACAAGACCAGTATGTCTCTGCTCCAACGAGCGACATGAAATGACCACTCATCATTAAACAAGACTGCAACCGTTTTGGCTTGTGAGCATTGGTTTGGGGTGGAAGAATGGTAGGTTTATGCACAACTGCAAGCCTCTGGGGTTAGCGGGACACCTTGAGGTTCGCGGGACTCAAGTGGCACCAGCAGCTTCAAATTCCTGTTTTCTCATTTGTAATGGCATTTTAGCAGCTGCTCTCTTAATCCAATGAATTTGTCTGGCAGTAACCTTCCTCATTATACCTTTTTCTGCACAAACACATCTGTGGTCTGAATCAGCAACAAATCTCTTCACAGTACAATGATCACGCTTAAGTTTCCTGAAATATCTAATGTTTTCATACCTTGTTCAAGGCATTGCACTATTTGACAGTTTTCCACAGCGAAAATAGAGATAATTTTTCTTTCCCATATTGCTTGAAACCTGTGGCCTGCTTAATTATGTGAAACATCCTTCTTAAGTAATTTTCCTTTAATTGGCCTCACCTGGCAAACTAATTATCACAGATGTATGAGATTGATTTCAGTGTTTCAAAGAGCCCAGAGACACAATACCATCAATGAGTTTGATTGAAAAATGAACTATTTAATATTTATGACACTTAATTCCAATTTGCTAAATAATTTGGAACGCGGTGTAAATGTGAATATGTTCTAAGTCATTATAATAACATATACATGGGACATTTCTGGTTTACTTTATATTTTGACTTGTTGCATTTCAAAGAAGGAATAAAATACATTAAATCACTTACTCTACCTAAAGTCCGACACTGTCTGGATTTCATTTCTTTGTCTCTCAATATTTAAGGGTTTTATTTTATGTGCTACAATACAGTCAAAAGTTGGTACATTTTAACTTACAACATCATGTAGATGTTTCATTTACAGTATTAGAACTGTATTGATGACTTTCATCAATGTTAACCATGATATTTGTTTAGTTTATTCTTCATCAGCATTTTTTTTAGATGACGGTAACAACAATGTCATGGTGTTAATTTTTTATATTTGGAGTCTTCCTCTTCGGTCCCAGCAGTCTAGATGAGAATGTGGCGAATGGCAGGACCTCCATTTTAATATCTCTGAGTGTTTACAATGGTGACCCTGGCTGTAGGAGGGGCCATAAATCACGCTCATTAGAAATGTGCAGAAGGAGGCTGGAGCAGTGGTGGGGGGTGGTGCGTATTGGCCCTGTTTAGAAGACAGACAGTTTGTGGCTATTGGGGAGGAATTGGGGGTGTCAAACAGCTCATTTGTGTCCCCTAGCTATGTGTCTGTATAGTTATATTCTTTACCAAGAAGATAATTAGCGATTTCTACTAAGCTAACATGTGTCTACCATTGTTTAGCCAATCCTCGTTGCAGGAAGTACCATGGTGCTTGAGGTACAGTATTAAATGAGGACGTCACTCAACCAGGTAGTACATTTCTGCCGAAACCTATTGTATATGCATGAGGACAATGTATTCCTTTGCCAATGATCGCAAATGAGCCCAAGGCATCCCTACCCCCAAGCGTGGAAGTGCTGAACCAATTTGCATCTCCATCTATGAGAGTCACAGCACTGCCCGAATGCCGTGACCAAGATTTCAACTCTTGATCACACTGACACAGCTTTAAAGCAGGGCCGTGACCACTGCACCATTCCACCCCAACCTAGGTGTTTAATAGCTAGTGTATTCACTGATATTCTGAATTTCAGAAGCAATCTTAAGTCATTTCGAGATTCCGGGAATCACCATTCACCATTCTAAGAATGAACATCACCCACAGCATACACAAACAGACAGAGGTGGAATTATTTTTTTAGATGGAGAGGGGTGTCAAGAGTGGACGAAGGGTTAAGTGTGTAGGATGGATCAGAATCTGCAGTCTACATTATGCTATTGGCTGTTGAATGATTAAGGAGGTCATCTGAAAGTCACACACTCTTCCCCTCCCTGCTCATCCCTCTCTTTCTCTCCTATCAAACTGCTTCCTCTGACTGGAATTAAAACACAAGGCAATTAAAGCCAACCTGCAACTTGGTGTTCTTGCTCGTAATTTTCATTCAGTGTAATTAAAGTGTTATGACTGTGGCGGGATGGGGGGGCGGGGTTGAGGTAGAGGGGTATGGATGATTGATTGACGGGGAGAACAGGAGTGAGGGCGAGGGAGATATACAAGCACAGGGGCTAAAAGTCTGAGCCTTAAGTTTAATTGAGAAGAAACAGAGAGAGAGAGAGAGAGAGACAGATTGAGCCAGAACAAGGAGAGTGGTACGGAGGAGAGTGGGAGAGAACTTAAATGGGTTATATGATAGGATACAACTTTATTGTCAGCCGAGGCTGAAGTTCTTCTTGCATCACAGGGTAGCTCGTATAAACACCAAAAAACAAGATGAACAGAAAGCATAACCACAAATGACATAAACAAATTTAAAGTAACACATTTAAAACATACATGTACATAGAAATTGACTTAAGAAATACAAACAGACAAGGTCTTGGAGACTTGAAACCCTGAATAAATATTGCACTGGATTTAATTAAGCTGGTTTAACAATAGGATGGATTGATGTATGAACAACTTTTTAAGTCAGTTACGATTAATAGCATGAACTCTGAAACGTCTGTTTGAAGGCAGAAGCTGATATTTTCTGTGCAAACATGTGAGATATTTCTGGCCAGTCTGATCATACTGTCACGTTCCAATGGTAGAGACAGGCGCGAGGTACTGATGATCCAATATACTTTACTTTATATTTCAAAAGAACACTGCCACGTGGGGCTTAAGAATAAATCTAGGAATACACACAGGAACGCGTACAGGAACACATAACGATCAATAGAGTGGAGTCATCTGAGTATTTTAACAGAAACTGGTTTGGCAGACTACTGGTACTTATGAAGAAAATAGAGGAATGGGCCTGAACTAGAAGAGTGGTATTAGGGAGGGAGGTTTGGGCCAGTAGTTGGAGAGTGTAAAGGTTAGAGAGAATAAAGGGCCAGAACATGGAGAGTGGTACAGGTTAGAGAGAATAAAGGGCCAGAACATGGAGAGTGGTACAGGTTAGAGAGAATTAAGGGCCAGAACATGGAGAGTGGTACAGGTGAGAGAGAATAATATGGAGAGTGTTACAGCTGAGAGAGAATAATGGGCCAGAACATGGAGAGTGGTACAGGTGAGAGAGAATAATGGGCCGGAATATGGAGCGTAGTACAGGTGAGAGAGAATAATGGGCCAGAACATGGAGCGTAGTACAGGTGAAGGAAAATAATATGCCAGAACATGGAGAGTGGTACAGGTGAGAGAAAATAATGGGCCAGAACATGGAGAGTAGTACAGATTACAGATAACAATGGGTCAGAACAAAGGGAGACCTACAAGGAGATGACCAAGTTAAATAATTGCTATTTTTGTCCTCATGTCTTTCAATCAATATGGACAGCTGTTAGTGCACCAGAGGGCCACAAGCATATTTGTGTGTATGTTAATGTTGGTGCATGCAATTATGTTTTTGTGTATGTGCAACCATATGTGTGAATTTATGACTCTGCTGTTTATAGGTCAGACTGTGCGACCTATATGTTAGCGTGGCATGAGCGGACACTCCTGTATGTGAGTGATAAAATAGAATGAAGGTGGGGGTTAGAAAGACAACTCTATACTTACCCCTCCCCTTCCTTCCATCCCACTGTTCATCTTTACTTGCTCTACCAAGTGTTATTGTCAGGGCCAATAAAAGAGCATGAAATGAAAACATAATCAGGTTTTAATTCAACTGTAAAGCTCCAGCCACGCGCTGACAAAGGACTGAAGAGCGAAGCTTCCACTAGCTCATTAAGAAAAACATGTGTGGCGAAAAATGCTTTCGCTATAATAAGAATTCTCTCAGATAGAACCAAACCAACTTACCTTGATGTGTGTGGTGTTTTTTCTAATGCTGAGGACCTACAGTTTCCACAAGGACAATAAAACAAAGAGAATATCACCTTATGGGGACATTTTGTCCATCCCCATGAGAAAAAAGCTATTTTTGGCTAAGGGGTTAGGTTTAGGGTAATTGCTGGGTTAGGAGTGTAACAGTACCCCACAACCCCAAGGGTGCAGGCCCTGAGGCACCAAAAAAACAAAAAAATAATAATTCCAGGAACCCCTTCCCTTCTGGCAGGGCACCTAGCGGGAGCTGGTGTCAGGGATATCAGGAGGATCTGGAGTGCGGACCGGACCGGCAGAGCCTTGTCCAGAGGCGGGCCCAGCAGTAAGTGATGTCGCTGCCGGTCTAGCGTAGATGCATTCGGGTGGCCTGTCCTGTGGCCTGGTGTCCATCTACCGGCCTGGCAGAGCTCTTCACGGCTTCCGGCCTGTGGAGACAATGACTATCAGTGGGCTAGGAGAACTGCCGCCCCCGCCCCAGAAGTTGTGCTGCACCCTGCTTCTGGCAACGATAGGGGATATGCATGCTCTTCTCCCGGTTCTGTAGCGGCCCATGGGGCATCTGGATTGTTCCACCCGACCAGTCCCCCCAAAAAAGACTCCGGGCAATCATGGGCGTTTGTCCTCACTCGGCACCCCTGAAGCCCTGCAGAGGTGTCAAATGGGCTCTAGGATGAAAGAGACAGGAGAACCCAGGGGGCACAGCACAGGTGGAGTCAGCAACGGCTGGACCTGGAGAAGCTGGGTCACTGGAAACAGATCCGGAAAAGCCAGGGTCAACTACGGCATGTCCAGCAAATGCAGGGTCACCTGCGGCAGGTCTGGTGAAAGTGGGGTCATCTGCCATTAATGTAGAAAGATATGCACACATTTTGGAGTAACAACATGTTGTATTTTCCAGCAGGACAACGCCAAACCACATTCTGCCCAGATTACAAGCACATGGTTGCGTAAGTAGAGAGTGCAGGTGCTAGCATGGCCTGCCTGCAGTCCTGACGTGTCTCCGATAGAGAATGTGTGGTGCATTATGAAGTGCAAAATAAGGCAATGAAGGGCTTGTACAGTTGTGCAGCTGAGGACTTGCATAATGGATAAATGGGGGAAAATTCAGCTTGCTAAACTTAACCAAACGTTGACTTCAGTGCCCAAATGCTTAATAAGTGTTATTTAAAGAAAAGGTGATGTTACACAATGGTAAACAGTCAAATGTCCCAACTCTTTTGGAGTGTGTTGCAGTCATCAGATTTGAAATTAGTGTATATTTTCAAAAATGAATTAAATTCACAAAGTAAAACAAAAAAATAAAAGTAATCATCTGTTAATATTGTGTTTTCAATATAATACAGGGTGAATACAATTTTCAAAGTACTATTTTTGTTAGTTTTCTTTTGCATTTTCCATACTGTCCCAACTTTCCCCCAACAGGAATTGGGGTAGTAGTTAATTGTGTGCCTGGTTATGTAAATCCTTGAATATAGATCTTGACTGTTGTTAATGTTAATGTATTTCAAAAAACTATTTCCAAAATATAAAAAGAATGCAGTGGAAAAATCTTTCTTCTGCATGTAGTGAAGCTGAGGAAAGTGTGGGTATTTTGAGTACAGTTAAGTGCCCTAATGTTGCTCTAATTGGTAGTGTCAGAGTCGGAACTGAGCATGTACATCATGCTTGTAGACATCCTACGTTTACTTGTTTTCCTTCCCTATTTCTGTTCAACTCGCACAAATGATTTGTACCCAGGGCAGGCACAAAATATTGGATATATATAACATATTACTCATCATAATTTTAATCCATCCATTCATACCATTTCTACAAAAGAGTTTGACTAAAGTTTTCTGAAGTTAACATTTTCACATTGTGTATCAAGGTGTGCTCAAGAGAGATAGACTCTTGTCCTGCACATCCCATTTAAGTGAAGCTCCACCCAATATTGCAGGTAAAGTGGGTGGAGCTAAAGATCTGGACCCTGGAAGGTCATCGTTTGTTGGTGAATAATTGGTTGGTGGAAGGTGGTTTTTCACACTAGGTATAGGGGAATATCACATACAGTGTATGTGGAAAATTCTGAAGGGTAGATAGCTAAGAGAAACTAATGTGGTGGCAACAGAAAATGGTATAGTCAGTCAATGCAGTATAGTGTCAGTGGGCCAGTTTGGTTATGTACCAGATCAGCTATTTAGTGTTCTTATGTCTAGTCGGTTGAAACTGTACAGAAGCCTATTGGTCCATGTAGGAATGCATCCCTTTTCCTGATGGCAGTAGATCTAAAAGTTGGTGGTTTGCGTGACTGTACAATTCTCTGCTCATTGGTCTTGAGGATGAAGGTGATGTTGTTGACCTGCACAGCAAAATCACCAGTGTTAAATCAACTCTGAGAGTGTTAAAGTAACTCTCAGAGTTGATCTAACACTGGTTATTTTGCTGTGTGGCTCCACACAGAGAGAGTATAGAGTCACCCACCCATCAAACTTAAGACCTGCCCCCCATTTTGACAGGTGGGACCATCCCTTTCCCGCCCATAATTGCTTCCTACTGGCTGAGCCTATATAAGCCCCTTTCCTGATTTGACAGGTGCTAACCACACCCCATTTTAAACACCCCATACTGATTTCCTATTGGATGAGCCCTCTTAAGCCCCACCCTTATTCACACCTGGCAAGTGTGAATGAGGATGTTGTTTAATGTTTGCAGCGGTTGAGGATGATATAAACTGTTTAAAGGCCTATTGTTCTATGTATCCCACAGTGCAAGAGTTGAATTAGGCAGAAAGAAAACGCCACCTTTGAGATCTTTCAACTTTCAACTTTATTGTCACATAATTACAAGTATACACAAGTAATCAGTGAAATTAGCCATCAACCCGTCCAAGACAATCACCGGGTAGACAGGACAGGACAGGAAGACAGGAATTAGAAAAACAATACAGCATTACATGAGGAAAGATGAGGGGAAAAAAAAAAAAAAAGAGAGCCACATATTATGCCCCTTCAGGGGTACAGTGTGGTAACCTGAAAAAAAACACCTCGGCAGTTTAGCACATTTAAGTACACACTCTGAACAGGACTAGCAACAGGGGTGGTGGGGAGCGGGAAAAAGGGCAATGAGGGAAAACCAGCGGGATAGGCACCCATCCCGATTGCAGCCATCATACGGCTTATCAGGCTGGTGGGGATGTAGCTGCGAAGGCGGGGGATGGGGCAAGGGAGGTGTATCTGTAAATGTGTGTGAGTTCATGTGTGTGTGTAGGCCTGGAGATTTCTGTGTCTGGTAATAGTCCCAAGGTGAAGTCTGCAGGATGTTGATACGGTGCAGCCTTGGTTTTGTTCCAGGCAGAGTCAAACCAGGTGTCTGGTGATGGGGGGAAGAAACAAAAACAAGAGCATTTCACTGCAGCGCTGTCCGGGAGAATATGTTGTTTGTTCCAACCCAAGGCCACTGGGTTGGTGTGTGGGGGGGCCGAAATAGATAAGATGTGGTGACTTCTTGGGTAGCAGCCGCATTCCAATCTGCACGTCTGGTCCCTCTTGAGTCAATTTGGTCCATTTTGGTCTGCTAAACGATCT
>JACXGM010002040.1:26414-49873 GCA_016801145.1 Umbra pygmaea | reverse complement strand
CCTATTGATATCCCTAGATGTATCTTAGCCATAACAGCTATTCCGTTTTGACCTATGCCTGTGTAGATTACTCTGCCTGTGAATATCCCTCTTTGTACCTTAGCCATAATAGCTCTTCCAGTCTGACAGTACCTTATCTTGGATTAGTCGTGCTTGTTCCTGTAGACAGTCAATCGGGTCAATAAAATAACATTGTTCTTTTTTACCACTTGAGTGCTCATTACAGACATTACAATAATTGCCGTCCATGTACCATTGCATTTAGATTGATGATGCCCAGTGTTAGGATGACATTTTCCTAAATACAGTGCTTTACCAGTCAAAATAAAGCACCATAAGGCCACAAAATTTCTATATATTTTGAATGCTTATTTGTCTTTTACTGAAGTCAAAGCACTGACACAGACAGAGAGAAAAAGAGAGAAAGACAAAGATGAATATGGAGAATAAAAAAGGCAGCAATAGAGATAGAGTAGATGGAGAGGTTTGTAACGTCTACACGTCAACATCTGTTGTAAATCTGAAAACATGTTCCAACGAAAGACGCATGGCTATCCGTCTGATTGACAGAAGTACAATCAATAGAGCTGCTTTTGGGTGCATGCTACTGACATCTACAGTGTTCTCATTTTTTACAGTCTGTCTTGTTTTTTTAAATTGTACTAATCAACTGGAACATCTTCATTTGAAGCACCTTAATCACAGACTGGTGGATTCAATTTAATAATTTCTTTCACTTTAATGTTATGGATTTGTCTTGTGTTGACCAACTGCAAAAAAAAAACTAAATCCATTTTGATTTCATGTTCTAATGTACTTTTGAGAGCCACTCTAACATTATCTGAAAATGTGTTTTACTTGTTTGAAAGCCAACAAGTATTTAATTACAACAGCATCTTGTCTACGATAACCGAGCCAACCCACAGGAACCCCTCCATCCCTTTAGCACCTGATGAAAAAAGTAACTTCCCCATCAAGCAGTCTCCCAACCAGCTAACAGAGCATATCTGGTTACCCTATGGGACCCTAGTTCCTACGTATTGCACTACTTTTAATCAGGACCTGCAGTAACTAGGTTTTTGTTTGGGACGTGTTCCAGGTCTGCAGTAGAAATCCTCCAGATGCCTGAGCAGCTCCTCAGCCTTTCAGCCATCCACAGTCCATTTCATCCAAACTGTTTATGCTGAGATAAGGAGCTGAATATTGTCATTGTCCATATCCACTTTTACAGCCTTGTTTTGTCAAAGCTTATTGGGACTGGGTTACATTGAGCCTTAACCCTTTCTGGCTGGCTTGATGAGTAGTCCAACAGCAACCCAACTCGAATGTGTCTCGCTGGGCCGATGTGTTCTACTGTGGATCCGGTTCAGCTGTGACTTGGGTTGGTTTAAGGATAGTTAGGTCTGGGCCATGCTGCTGTTCTTATGAAGGCTGGGGAGAAAAGAGGGGGAGATATAGACAGTGACAAATTAAAGGAAAAACCTGAATAAATGAGTGGAGGAACATAACGAATGCAGATGCTCTGAGGGGGCATTTGCCTAGCATGATCCCCTTAGAGGGAATTGTCATTGCTAATCATTACAAAACTATTTTGAGTGGTCACCTTTATCCCATGGTGAAACATTTCTAGTCTGATGGGAATGGTATCTTCCAGGAAGACAATGCGCCCATCGACAGGGCACGAGGGGTCACTGAGTGTTTTGATGAGTACGCAAATGATGTGAAGCTTATGCTATGGCCTTTACAGCCACAAGACCTCAACACAATTGAACAACAACGGGAGAAGTTGGACGGACATGGTAGACCGTGTGTACCACCATAATATTTTTTGGAATGGTGTTCTTCTCCTCCAGTAGAGTTCCTGAAACTTGTAGAATCCATTTCAAGGTGCACTGATGCTTTTCTGGCAGCTAATGGTAGCCCAATATCTTAGAGAGACAATGTACAGTGCCTTGCGAAAGTATTCGGCCCCCTTGGACATTTCAACCTATTGCCACATTTCTGGCTTCAAACATAAAGATATAAAACTGTAATTTTTTGTGAAGAAGCAACAACAACTGGGACACAATCATGAAGCGGAACGAAATTTATTGGATATTTCTAACTTTTTAACAAATAAAAAACTGACAATTTGGGCGGGCAAATTTATTCAGCCCCTTTACTTTCAGTGTAGCAAACTCTCTCCAGAAGTTCAGTGAGGATCTCTGAATGATCCAATATTGACCTAAATGACTAATGATGATAGAATCCACCTGTGTGTAATCAAGTCTCCGTATAAATGCACCTGCTCTGTGTTAGTCTTAGAGGTCCGTTGAAAGCACAGAGAGCATCATGAAGAACAAGGAACACACCAGGCAGGTTCGAAATACTGTTGTGGAGAAGTTAAAAGCTGGATTTGAATACAGAAAGACTTCCCAAGCTTTAAACATCCCAAGGAACACTGTGCAAGCGATAATATTGAAATGGAAGGAGTATCAGACCACTGCAAATCTACCAAGACCCGACCATCCCTCTAAACTTTTAGCTCATACAAGGAGAAGACTGATCTGAGATGCAGCCAAGAGACCCATGATCACTCTGGATGAACTGCAGAGATCTACAGCTGAGGTGGGCGAGTCTGTCCATAGGACAACAATCAGTCGTATACTGCACAAATCTGGCCTTTATGGAAGAGTGGCAAGAAGAAAGCCATTTCTGAAAGATATCCATAAAAAAGTGTTGTTTAAAGTTTGCCACAAGCCACCTGGGAGACACACCAAACATGTGGAAGAAGGTGCTCTGGTCAGATGAAACCAAAATCGAACTTTTTGGCAACAATGCAAAAAGTTACGTTTGGCGTAAAAGCAACACAGCTTATCACACTGAACACACCATCCCCACTGTCAAACATGGTGGTGGCAGCATCATGGTTTGGGCCTGCTTTTCTTCAGCAGGGACAAGGAAGATGGCTAAAATTGATGGAAAGATGGATGGAGCCAAATACAGGACCATTCTGGAAGAATGATGGAGTCTGCAAAAGACCTGAGACTGGGGCGGAGATTTGTCTTCCAACAAGACAATGATCCAAAACATAAAGCAAAATCTACAATGGAATGGTTCATAGTTTCCATTTTTAGTATAGCAAGACCCCTGTTGGAATAATTACCTGTGGGTGCTTTGAAGGTTACATTTTAATTATCACACTACAAGTAGTGCAGACACAGTCGTGGTCAAAAGTATTGGTCTCCACAGTTTGTTGCTTCAGTGTTCTTGGATCTTTGTTAGTAGTTACTATGGTATACTGAAGTATAATTAATAATAAAATAATAAAAATATTCCATAAGTGTCAAAGGCATTTATTGACAATTACAATAAGTTCATGAAAAGAGTCAATATATTTGCATGTGTTGGCCCTTCTTTTTCAAGACCTCTGCAGTTCGCCCTGGCATGCTGTCATTTAACTTCTGGGCCACATCCTGACTGATGGCAGCCCTTTTTGCATGATCAATGCTTGGAGTTTGTCAGAATTTGTGGGTTTTTGTTTCTCCACCCGCCTCTTGAGGATCGACCACAAGTTCTCAATGGGATTAAGGTCTGGGGAGTTTCCTGGCCATTGACCCAAAATGTCAATGATTTGTTCCCCGAGCCACTTAGTTATCACTTTTGCCTTATGGTGGTCTATCATGCTGGAAAAGGGATTGGCCATCACCAAACTGTTCTTGGTGGTCAGGAGAAGTTGCTCTCTGAGGATGTGTTGGTACCATTCTTTATTCATGGCTGTGTTCTTAGGCAAAATTGTGAGTAAGCACACTCCTCTGGCTGAGAAGGAACCCCACACATGAATGGTCTCTTTAATGTTGGCATGACACAGGACTGATGGTAGCGCTCACCTTGTCTTTTCCGGAAAAGGTGTTTTCCGGATGACCCAAAAAATAAGAAAGGGGATTCATCTGAGAAAATTACTTTACCCCAGTCCTCAGCAGTGCAATCACTGTACCTTGAGCAGAATATCAGTCTCTCCCAGATGTTTTTCCTGGAGAGAAGTGGCTGCTTTGCTGCCCTTATTGTCACCAGGCATTCCTTTAAGATTCTTCGCCTCACTGTGCATGCAGATCTACTCACACCTGCCTGCTGCCTATCCTGTTTCTCTGCACTGGTGGTGCCCCAATCCCTCAGCTGAATCAACGTTAGGAGATGGTCCTGGCGCTTGCTGGATTTTCTTGGGCGCCCTGACGCCTTCATCACAACAATTGAACCTCTCTACTTGACTTTCTGGATGATCCAATAGATGGTTTATTTAGTTGTAATATTAATTGCAGCAATATCCTTGCCGGTGAAGCCCTTTGTTTTGCAGAGCAATGACTACCGTATATCTCAGAAGTTCTCCCAAATTATGTTCTCAGTAAACTATTTAAAAAAATGATTTACATTGTATGTCAACATATTTGGGGGGTTTCACCTGTATGTTTTGTTATTAAGCTATATTCGTCCTTCTATTACGTTGCACCTGCACATTTCATTTCGCCAGTTCATGCGAGAACATTCCACACATTCCATATATTCCATAGCGTTAAAAATTATATTCTAACGTTCACGGTTAAGGTTATTCATGTGGTCACTGAGGTTTGTCACGTTCCAAAGGTTGAGACAGGCGCGAAGGTTCAATAATCCAAAAATACTTTATTTAATAACAAAAGAATACTGCCGCGTGGGGCTTTACTAATCAATAGAAGGCACACAAACAGGAACGTGTACAGGGAAACATTGACGAACAAGGGAAGAAAGCAAACACACAAACTATATACCAAAAGTAATAATGACTAATACAGAACACCTGGACATGGGAATAACTACACCGTGATCTATAGGTTAACTGAAACATGTGACTAGGTCCCACACTGATGACATCATGCAACCTACTACAAGACACAGAAGGGACACCAGGGGGAGTCGTACACAATACACTAGGAAATCACACACAAGGCAGGTGCCAATGAAGAGGACACATGAGGACAGTAACAAAAACCAAATGAATAACGTAATGCATCAAATCAACAGCGGAAAAAGTGAAGTCTATACAGCCCATACAGGGATGGACATGACAAGGTTAAGGTTAGGATTGAAGTTAAGGTTAACATTACAAAAAATATATATAATGTGCAACATGTCTGCATCACGCTGGAATGGACAACAAAAACACACAAATGTGCATCTGGATTTGAAGTAGCAAACTCCGGGATAAAAGTAAAACATATTTATTTGCCCATCCACCAACCTCGGCCCCCACCCTACCAAAAACGATGCTATTTACATGCTACGTCATGATCTTCATATTATGTACATATTTTACGTAAATACATTTTTTAAATTAGTTCTCTACAAACGTTATTGACCCTCTCTTATGTTCATATTTTACATTTCAGTTTTGCAAAATAGGTCCCCCACAGCGTAATTCAATGCGATTTTGGGCTGAGAAACGACGATGGCATGTGTTTCTTCGCAGGTATCCATGGGTGGCAGAGGAAGAACAATGGTTCCAAGAACCACCCTCCTTTTAAATCTTCCAGTCTGTTATTCTAACTCAATCAGCATGACAGAGTGATCTCCAGCCTTGTCTTTATCAACACTCTCACCTGTGTTTACAAGATAATCACAGACATGATGGCAGCTGGTCCTTTTGTCGCAGGGCTGAAATGCAGTGAAAATGTTCATTTTCATGGCAAAGAGGGACGTTGAAATTCATTGCAATTCATCTGGGCACTCTTCATGACATATTGGAGTATATGCAAATTGCCGTCATCAACACTGAGGCAGCAGACTTTGTGAACATTAGTATGTGTGACATTCCCAAACCGTTTGACAAGGACTGTAGAAAGATGTTGGTATCAATTAAATTCTAAATGTCCCTGCTCTCCCTTATATGGTGTGCTACTTTAGTAGGGAATAGGGTGCAATTCGATGCACACCAGGTGTTGGAATTGACAGGAACTTAAAGACGGTTGAGTGATGTTTACTACCGCAGTAACATGACCTCTGTTCTCACTCTTCCCTCACTTTCTCTCCCTCTTTTCCGCCCATGCTCCCTCCCTTCCCCCATTCTCTCTCCCTCATTTTACTCTCTCTTTCTAAGCTCTTGTGTTTTCTACTCTGCAGGTGTTATAGATTATACAGAGGAATATAAAGTAACCTCAGTCTAAGCCAATGCAGGAGAGCGTGGGACAATTGTTAACATTTAATGTTATTGTTTTTTACGTCTATGTCTCTGTGTATCTGTGTTTATCTATGTGTATGTGTGTGTATGCTGGCATGCTACTCTCCCTGCTGTCTTTACGTCTTTACATCTGTCCAACAGATCAAAACATTTCTGGCGTCATATTTCCTCTTGCCTGATTTTTCTACACACTTTCACCATCTGAGAGCATTTTTAAGCTGTGAAAGACGTCTGCAAGGTGCAGTCTGTTTTCTCTTTCACTCGCTCTCTTTCTCTCATTCTTTCTATTCTGCTTTTCATCTCGGTTTCTGTTCTCACATTGTCTTTTACCCTCGTTCACCTTTTCCTTCTCTTCATGCTCCTCCGTCATTCCTTTAACTCTGTACCTCTGTTTTCTCTCTGTCTCTTTCTCATCCTCCCATTCTCAGTGAGGTCAATGGTTTCATAGGAGGAAGCTGAACAAGCAAGGCCCCTATGAAAGCATATTGGTTTGTGTAAACGAGGATAAACAAGTCAAAATGGTATATTTGCGTTTGTTTGTAGCTCTGTTGTGCTAGCTCCACCCTCCTGTTCCTTTGTTATTTAGGATGTGGTTCATAGAGGGCAAATACTTTACTTCGAAATTAAAACAGACCCAAAGGGAACGGATGAGTCTGGATTTCCTTTAGGTTCATTTTTATATTAACATGAGTCATGACGACTGTGGGACAGACAGGTGGCGAAAGAGAGGCGATCAGATGGAACATGGATGGGTAAATGGATGGATAGCTAGATAAATAGGTTATTTATCTCATGTTATAGGTAGGATGTTTTCATTTAATTTAGTGTCCAAAAGCAGTGTCCCTTCTGAAGGATGTGGGTCTTCCAGCAGGACATAAATCCTTGTCAAACACATATTATTATTACTGACCTGGTTCAGGAAGAAATACTAGAATGTTCAGCAGTGGCTAAAAAAGAGTCCAGATCAGTTTAACATATATTTTTTTGTAAAGAACTAGAGCAGTTTGCTGCTGAAAAATCTAAATAGGTTGAGAATGTGAAGGCTTAAATTCACAATGCAAGTACTAACTAGCAATAAACCACACACAACAGTGGAAAACAAGCCAACATTATTCATTTTATTACAAAATAAACACAGCAAAGAAGCACAATTAAACTATCTTTATCATAAATATAAAGAATATAAATAGTCAGTGCGGAATGAAACACAAAATAAAAAAATGCCATCATGTTAATTAATTTTCTACTTGTTTTGTTGATTTAACCAATCTTAGTTGGTATTGTTGACAACTTTTCCTTAACACACTGTAGTGTACACCATGGGACCTGAGCCCAATGAACCCTGGTTAAAAGTAGTGAACTACAGTAAAAATGAGGCAGTATGCCATTTGGGATTCTGGCATGGAGACAGCATGATGCAATAGGGTTGGGGAGAATTTTGAATTCTGACCTACATTGAAAAGGAAACCTGACAGCCTTGCCAAGTCACAATTGTGGAGGCAATTCTTGACAATAGTGTTTATTTTATAAACACTTTCCATACAGACCTTATTAAATTGGAGAAAACCATAAACACATTTTACTATATGCTGTATATGTTTTTCTTTAAAATAAATTATTTTAATCAAAACCCAGTATGCATTTTGTCAGCATTCCTTTACAGTTTTAAAACTGTCCTTCAATTAAATGTCTTGTATATAAAATGAATAACTTACAGTATGAATATAGTAACATATGGCTATTCATATTCAATGTACATGAATGAGTGCTATTAACATATTATGAAAGTATACAAAACACTTAAGGTGCACATGAAGATTTTTCTCTTTATCAGAACTGAAAACACATCAGTGGACATCAGAGATGGAAATTAAGTTACCCAAATAGGCCATGGCCAGAAGAGTTAAGTCTGGTCTAATAGAAAACATGTCCTCCGGCTACAGAAATTATATCTTTTAAAGTTTTACAAAGCACACATTTTGGCTCAGCTGGCTAATGTCCTTAAGTTCCATCACTGGTGAAAACCTATTATACAACAATAAATGACAACAAACCATGCTTTAAGACATAACCAATCATAATCATGCATTACTTTCCTTTATGACAATGTTATACACATTTCACTGAATCTACTGTATAAAATGTACAAATTATGTTAAATTCAACGCAACCAGTGCATATTGAACATGTTATCTAATAATATTTAGGAACAAGTTTATTTTGACTTTGTAAAATACTGCTAGTGATTTTTATCACAACAAGAAGACTAAATACACACTGTACTATAGTAGTCTGAAATAGCACTTCGCAACTTGAAGTGTCAAAATAATTGTCTTATGTCAACATGAGGCTGATGAATTTCAAATGGAACTCTAAAAATACAGCTGCAAAATTCTCTTGACTTTCCAAAATTACCAGGTTTTCCTGACATCCTGGTTGTAATCGAGGGATTAGGAAATCCAGGAATTCTGTACCACATATTTTCTATTTTACAAGCTATTCAGATAACTCTGGGGTCTCGTCAGTGCTCTAAATGCTGCCCTTTGCTGAACACATCTTTTACCAATTTGGTTCAGGATATGGATGGTGATGTCATTAGCTTGCTATGTGGTTTGGTGGTCGGCATGTAAAGTTAGCTTTAGTTGAGGTATGATGGCCAGGACCATTACTTCTGGTGACCAGGCAGATCCCAGACAATATGTGTAAAGCATTTAGCACCATTAACAAAGACAGATAAGGGTGTTATTAGAGCACAATAATAAAACAGAATTATGAAACTAATTGACGCTTGAGATGGCATGTCCAGCTAATAACATGCAATCTCTGCAAACGTCACTGGGAATGCCTTAGAAAGTCACAGATCATGTTAGCTATACAGTGCACTGCCCCATAAGCCTCTTTGCAATGAATCCAGGCCACAGAGTCCAACGTTTCTTTAGCACCATTAAAACAATTTTCAGATTAGCAGCCGTTTTACTATAGCTGTCTTTACAACTGACTAGAAAGTAAACATCTCTGGCAACACACTTCAGGTCAGGAGATGGCAATATCTTTGCTAGCAAACTGATAAGGGCGAACAAGCAAAACATTGTGCTCCAAATTTAGCAATGATCAATGTTGCTTACAGCTGGCGACTACTTTGTTTGTGCTAGCTTAAATAGTGCTATGATGTTAGAATAGCGCTACAATATTAGTATCCTGACATCCATGCGGGGCACTGTACGAGCACATGCTATGTTATGGTAAATGCATAATGC
Source organism: Umbra pygmaea (assembly GCA_016801145.1). Classification (NCBI taxonomy): domain Eukaryota; kingdom Metazoa; phylum Chordata; class Actinopteri; order Esociformes; family Umbridae; genus Umbra; species Umbra pygmaea. Next base: position 40,426 of record JACXGM010002040.1, on the reverse strand, counting down.
TGAAAGAATCTGCACCTTACCTCTAACATTCTTCACAAGATAAATTATCTTCATATCAATCAATCTAATTCATCACATGAAACGTATTTAACAAAACAACAGCAACGATGTAATCACAATATACATTCTATGTACAAACCAAAACATGTGCTGCCTTTCAATGTATGCTTGTACCTTAAATAAGCCATATATACAAAAATAGCCTGTTGTCTACGAGTGATGTGCAAATCCTTTGAGGGGTGGCGAGGAGGGGGTTGGGGTCTCTGTTTGGGGTCAGGATTGGGGGTTAGGGTGTTAGCTTGGTGTTAATATGTGTCCCAGATGGCACCCTATTCCTTGCATAGTGTTCTAATTGTGACTTGGCCCGTCAGGCTGCGTAGGGCACTACATAAGGAATAGGGTGCCATTTTGAACACAAATGAATCTGAACTGGGCTGGGTGGCTCTATTTGAACCATTGCAGATAGTTTGTGTTGAGGGCTGGAAAGCACATGTTGTTGGAACAGGAACCTCCATAGCTGGGGGGACAGGCAGAGCATGGGACGCCGACTTTGTATGGGGCTTCGCCAATCCAGTTTCCCCTGGAAAACACCACATATAGACGGGCACAGAGTTAATATAGACCCAGAGGGTCCCTGAGGAATTAGTTTATGCATATAAGATAGAATAGATGACATAGAAATAGCATATATAACTAGTGTTTAAGGAATGTCATATAGAGAATAGGGCTAATGTATATAATGTGCAGGCCATTTGGGTTCCATGTCTTTATGGACAGGGGCACAGTCATGCTGGAAAAGGAAAGGGTCTTCCCCAAACTGATGCCACAAAGTTGGAAGCATTAAGATGACACTTCACTAGAAGGGGCCTATCCCAAACCCTGAAAAACAGCCCCAGACCATTATCGCTCCTCCACCATTAGTCCACATATTCCAGACTATATAGTTTATATATTTACTGTTTAAGTAAGCAATAATTCACAAGGGGTTGTGCTATATAAGAAATGGTCTTAGGCACGATGCACCACAGAAGGATTATCTGTGGTATATTATCAGTATATCACAAACCCCCAAGATGCCTAATTGCTTTTATTATCTGGTTACTAGCACAATTAGGGCAGTAAAAATGTATGTAATGTCATGTTATACCCACTGTATACAGTCTCATATACCACAGTTATCAGCCAATCAGCCTTTTTTATTCAAACCACCGGGTTTATAAGACCATAAACCTATATAAAAGTTGATTAGACAATTTAATATACAAAGGGTTTTCATATTCTCTATTAGTTCATACAGATCAGCAAAGCACCATCTATGTTATCTTTACACATTTTCCCTCAGCCAATGAGATTACAAGGTTTGGGTCATAAAGTGCAGGCCTTTGATTCCTAATTACTTCTTGAATTCTCTGAGGCTCTGGAGCGCTTGGAATGCACTGTAACTGGTACTCACCCGTACATGAATTTCTATCCAGTTTGACTAACTCACTAAGCCAACACAGCAATATGTGTGGCATTGCATTTATCTATTTAACTGCTTAATATCCAATGAATAGAGATTAGCTCGCTAATTTTCAAACCATGCCAACAGCAGGTTAAGTATTGCCTTTTTCCCCAGTACAGACATAATGCCATATATACTACACTGTAAAAATCTGTGAAAAAACAGTCAAAAGTACTGGTAATTTGCTGCCAGGACTCTTTCTATTATTTTACAGACATTTCCTTCAAGAAACACAGTATTTGTCCGGTACAAAGTAATTTCAGCTCTGCGTGTTAACAGACATTTACTGTGTTTTTTTAAAAGTATTTTCTGTTTTGTTTTGAAGGAAATATAGGTAAAATAAAATAAAAAGTACTGGTATATTTGTTATCAGTACTTCTTACTGTTTTCTTTATGGAAACATTTTTTACAGTGTAGATGTTAATAGTTAAAAAGATAATACAAAAATGCAACAAAAGTTAATGCAGAAATCACAACCTTTCTTAGATATTCTGCATTACGTTTTACTGAAATATAAAAAGGATTAAATGTCCACAATATGTGGATACTGTTCGTAAAACCCTTCTTGTCAATCCAAAGAATCCCTGAATATCGTGTACTACAGTATATCATGTATGGGCTGAATTGTGATGGATGTCATCAGAAAGTCTCACTTTCAAACACAGATTTGCATGACTAACTGAAGTATGTTAGTGATTCAACTAAGTATTACACATACAGCCCAAATTGGTGGTTAACATACTTTGTTAATAGAAAAAGACTGGACAGCATCGTCACATAAGAACGATCATATCACAAGCTACATACTTGGATGAATAGTTGCACACTAGGTATGTCGCCCGTTTCCAAATGTTTCCCCATACATTCATGTTGTGACACGTGTGTATGGCACAGCCAACTTTGTTTGTTGTGGCCCAAACCATCTGGGAATGAGAGAAGAGGTCAGCATTAAGCATCGAACATTTAAAAAATTGTTTCACAAGAATTAATTTAATCCTTATGACAAAGATCTGTAAGTAATTCAAATATTGACATAATCAACCATTGATGGCAATGGGTTAATTCAAGTTGTTAATAAATACATGAATACACAATGATATACAATTTGCACATTGATGTATGTATCAGATATTGAAAAAACAAGACACAGTAATAGAAAATAAGCCCATTGTTGTGGTAAGTTGGACATTACACCGTGTTACCTGTGTATAATGGGTACACATGGGCCCTTGGCACTTGAGAGGGCATCGGGGGTTGCAGTCCCGTGGATAGGGGAACACATAGTCCTTAACTTCATCATACCAGGGCTTCACTAGCTGGAGAATAGAACGATAGCTGTGGACAGGAACATATAACAAACGTTTTAAAACAGTGCGACAATCTTTAACATGGAAGGTGATATTAGTCTCAACATTTGTCTCATCATGGGAATCTTTGATAGGGAAGGTTTTTCCAAACATTGGGTCACTACTGTCAGGATCCCTAAGCAGGGGCTGAGCATATATTATGTAGGGGCAGGGCATGGACAATGTAGGAGCAGGAGCAGGGCCAGGGCCAGGGCCAAGAAAATGCAGGGGCATGGCCTGGACAATGCAGGGGCCTGGACAATTCAGTTGCCCGAACATATTATGTAGGGGCTGCACTCATACTATTTATGGACAAAGTCATAGCTAATGTGCACTAAAAGTCCTAATTCTGTATCTAGTTGTTTCTTTACGTCAAGGAAGGAAACAGAGTCCTATTTGTATGTATATATTTTTTTTAAGCATTGTTATTATTTAGATTAATAGGACAGTTGGTTGCAGAACGTAGGGAGACAGGTATGTGGTGGTAGACAGAGAGGAATAGCACAGTGGGCCTACTCGGGCCTCGAACCCCCATCACCAGGGGGCATGTGTGGTCTGGCGTTGGGAGTCTGGCGTTGGGAGTTGAGGCCTAATAATGCTAATTGGAGCATTATTCTTGTTTGGATGCAAAGACTTAGAATCATCTTTCTTCCGCATACTCTGAACCTTAAACTGTAGCTGGGAGGGAAGAAAGCCACTAAACTAAGCCCTGGTCAACTCCTAGGGTCAACAGTAAGAGGTCAGGGGTCAGAGGTGACTCACCGTCCGGTCCTGACAGAAAGGTTCTGACCCAGGAATCGAAGGAGGTGGCGAGGGCCATGCTCCCACTGACACACTTGGGCCCAGTCCTCTGCTGTCTTAGCCAATGTCTCATCCCATGTCTACACATACACACACACACACACACACACACACAGAATAAACAATGAAGAATATTTTTCAGATATCGCAATAAATATGTCAGATATGCCTTTTTTGATGCAAATCAACATATATTTACACATTTATTGACTATTGACAATTTAGTGAACATGATTTCAGTTGTCAATTTGGTACTGTCTAGATCTAATTTAGAGATTTTATTTGATATAGGAACTCTTATTTAGCCAAAATGTCACTTAAACCTGTTTGGTTCCAAAACTCAACATAACCATTCACCAACTACAACCATGATTGCATTCACAGGTGCCTGAACTGCACACAAGGAGTCAAACTAGTTACCCTTCTACCCTGGGCAGTGCTGTATCAATTTGCGCCGCCCCATAGCAGAGGCCCTGGGCATAGTCGCCATGCCACGGCCGTGACGCAGTTATGCTGAGAGACAGCAAGATAAACCACTGTGCCATGAAGAGGTCCCCTGAAGAAGACTATGGTGGCTACTGTCACAATGTCAAACATTGACAGACATCGCTTCAATCCAATTAGCAGGTGTTGAGGTTGTGAAAAAAACACTTCAGGGAGTTTACATAATGCATAATAGATGATGTAGCAGTGAACAATATATATTTTTATGTCAAACATAGTGTTCCCAGTAGCAAACTGGCCATGTACCAGTCTGCGGTTAGCTCGGGTGTTTGGGAAACAAAACCTGGAAAGAGGACATAGGCCAAAAAATCAAAAAATGAAAACAATTGGTTCACGGTTGTTGATGAAGAACCTCCTACATCTATGCACACTATTTACTCCATAGCGTGTGGATCCGATTTCAAATGTTGTATTACTGAATGGGGGGACACTTTTCATCACTGTTCCTGCCAAATTCATAGGCATTTTCCACAGAATTGTAAAAAGTATAAAGTAAAAGTGCTCGGCTGGGTTCACCTGTTTTGGAAAGTTCCAAATTATAACCTAAATAACCAGGTAAGGGAGTTAAGTACTGACAATTGAACCATAGGTTATCATAGTTTACTCTTTCTATTTATATCATAGATCACTAGTTAGTTGGAACTACATTTACCAGCTCATTTTGGTCTTAACTAGCAACGTCCCAAAACCTCTAAACTCAGTCGAACCAAGAAAATTACTTTTACATTGTACTGACCTTCCATACTGTCTACACTGGCCAGTGTCCATGTATTGTGTTTAACTGCATCACTCACTAGTTCATTAAGTTCCAAACTGACACAAGTCAATGGACATTTGGATCCCAAATAGGACTCCATCCCCTTTCTGGTGAAGTAAACTGTTACCATGGCTCATAGTATTTAGCTCCGGATATAACTATGGTTTACATGATAAGCCTTTCTTAGATGCTAGCATGTGTACTTTGGCTCTCTTAAAGTTTTGCCGCCAGCCAGCCACTGTTGTTACGCATGACCCCTCTCCCAGTAAGAGTCTAGGCTGCTTTGGTGGTCCTGGACCCAGAAATGTACTCAGCAGCTGGGCACTGGAGCCAGACGACCAGGAGACGTTTGTCACTGGACATTATGTCTTAAACTACACACTGCCGGCATTTGAAATGACACTACTCCTTATTTTAGTTTAGGCAATTGGATGCCATTTAGGACACATGCCATAACATCAACCATCCCCCAAAATCACCCTGTCATCATGACTGACAGCTTTTTCACTTAGCAACCACCATTGTTAACGTATTGTCGTGCTTGGCACATATAAATTATATATAAAGTATATATACTGTATTGGTTTTTAGAAGTACACATTGCATATACCCTTCAGTTACTGTAAAGTTTCTTCAGATTCTAGTTTATAGCCTACATTATTTGCACTTTATCAGTGCAACACAATAAATAGCAAAATGAACATATACAATCCAAAGAGCAATGTCAGACAGGAAAACCAGTACAGCAGAAGTAGCAATTAAAAGGTTAAAGAAAAGTCACTTACCATGTACTCCATATTGGACGCAGGAGGGAAAACCTTCCCCCTTACTTTATTGTGATAATCAAGAATGGAAAGCATGTCATTTTGGGAAATATAACGCTTCCTTCTGACCAGAGATGTTGTATCTTTGTCTTCTCCTCCGTACAGAGATTTTGCGACATTATTGGTAAAATTGGTGGATGGAAAATTAGACGATACAGTGGGAGAGGTTGCTGCCAATACACTTGCTACGAAAGATATGCACATCAGCAAAAAATCTATGACGTGCAGAGCATTCATGTTTTCTTCTTTTTAGAGTTCTCAAAGATGTACTCCGAGTATTGGATTTATCTGAAATGTAATTTAAAAATAATATATATTAGCCAATATTTTCGTCATGTCAACTAAAATGTAGGCTATAATTCATTTAATTTACATTTATTCCATGTAAATTACATTCCACATTTTAAGGATTATGATATCAGATGTGACATGTTGTCTAAAAACAACAACTAGGATTCCCCAAACTATCGAAAATATGCAACAGTATATACATTATATCTGTGGCAGATGAATAAATAACAACTGTATCTTGGACTGGTCTTACCGTAATTTGCGGTGATATATTGCGTTACCAGCTAATACCCTTCCAGTCGGAGCTAGAATAATAGAGACCGTTCCAATTGTAGCCTCACTGTCTGCAGCTCCTTGCAAACTACAGTAGGACTTAAGTAGCAGTTCGGCGCACCGAGTTTATATCACAGCGGTCAAGGCAGGAAGAAAATGAGAAGGTCTGAAGGTGTGCGGACCGGGTCCCTCCCTTTCACCTGAAACAAAACGTCATACAGAGGCGAAACATCTTGTTTTTTATAATTTTCCTGGCAGATGAAGCTTGCTTCACTCCTTCACAAACATCTGCTTAATATTTGCGCATCTGGACGTATGCCTACTGAAAAAGAAAACACATGATAAAACAGCCGCATAATCCCGGCATTACAGGTCAACGGCAGAGCATCTCAGGGGCTGAGGTATGGGACTGGGGAATGAAGGGGTCTGCGGTAAGGAGCATGAGGAAAGATAAGGACTGTGGTCATGGTGGTTGTATGGCAACAAAGAGTGCTAGGCGACTGGCCAACAAAAATTATTTGATGAAAGTGATGTTGTTTGTGTTGTTAAGATGAAAACACTGGAGCATGGTGATAATGTTCCACTTTTCACTTTTACTTTATTGATGTATCATTCAACATTAACATTTTATTATTTCAGCAGACGTTCTTACCAGGAATAAACTTAGATAAAATAGATAAAGCAATAAGATTTCTATTCCGAATTTTCCTCCTGAAAGAATCCCTATATGGCCCATATGAAGGGCCCTTCTAGCAGGCGTATCATGTTGCAGCACCTTGCATCGTTAACAGTCAAGTGGTCAAAGCATAGGAGGAAATCCAACATGTTTATTATGAGCGGCTTGGTACATCTCCTATTTATTTTATTTTCCATAGTACTCATACTGTAAAGATTACACTTGTTCAGTGTTTGGTCCAGAGGTGCTGTGTGCGGCGTTGTCTGGCCAAGTAGAGAAAACCCTTCAGCAGGTCATCATTTTCTTTGGCAGCTGTTGAACAAATTAAAGCAACGTGACGCAGGAACCGTTTTCTTACCCCACTCCTTTTCCTCTCTTTTCTTTATGTCTCCCTCTCTCATTCTTCCTTTTTCTCTCATACTCCTCTCTGTCACTCTCCTCATTGACCCTCAATCTCTCTCTCCCTCTCACTCATTCTCCCTCTCTCCTCCCTCATTTATACCCAGCTTCCTCTCCCTATCCCATTATTTTTCTTTCATTCTCTCTTTCTCTATCTCCTCTTTTCCCCCTCTTTCTCTGCCTAATGGGTTCTTTTAAAAAATGGCTTGGAAATGCAGCATTGGTTAGCAGGGATTTCCTGGTCCATTCCTCTCCTGAATCAGATGAATTTGTGGATCATGTGTTTTGTATCTGTATCAAGTATGATGGAAGATATGAGGATGTTGCTATGTAACCAGCATTAAAGCAATAACGAAGTCTACTGGAAACTATCCATTAGTTAATAGTGAACTACATTTTTATAATAACATCTATATTGTCTTTCTCTTCCCAGTCACTGCATCAAGCAAACAGAGAAACACAAGATACCCAGATGGTTCCTTTCATCACTCCGTTCTTGTTTGAAGAGAAATTCTCATCACAGCAGGAAGTGTAAACTTGTACCTTATTCAAGGTCTGAAAAAAATACAGTGAAAATTAGGTTTAAGGAAAAGAACAGAAAAGAGTCCAGACAAACTTGGCAAAAGAATTACAGTACAATAACATGCTGAATTACTGTAAAGACACAACTTTTCAAGGACTTATATTTGAATTTTTGATTAATTTAAATATTTTCCCGTTATTTAGATATTTTATCCCATTTCTTTGTATCATCAGACTCAAAGTGATGGTTCGGAGTAATATAACCCTAGGGTTTTTTGCACCTTTACCTCGAGCCAAACAACCCCCTATAAGCTTTTTTCCATTGTTATAACATTGGTTGAGTTAGCACTATCAACCGAATGGCTTAGTGCAGGCGCTAATGGAACCAAGGGTGTATCTCGTAAATAACACCACAAAAAATCCCTGGAATGGTACCAAACTTTTATAGTAGTACAAATAGGATATGTACGTTGAGGCATTGAAAAGTTTGTAAGTACACCAGAAGTATATTACAGTATATTAAAGTACCGTTCGCGTACACAGGCAGGCACCATCTTGGGAAAACAGACTCGACCAGTTGAACCACGAATGCTGTGCATATATCAGCTCTACTTTGTTGTCTTGAGTCACCAACACCAACCTGTCAAGAAACTGGATCGAAAGACCAGGGCTGCATCCCAAATAGCCTTTAGTTTATTATGTAGAGTAGCACTACTTTTAAACAGTGCTCATGAGATGTAGTGCACTGTATAGGAAATGTGTCTCTATATCATGCTAGCTTTTGTGATGCTGTCCAATGTTTGAAATACTGACGACAATGGTGCAATACACCTTAACTATTCTATATCATGCTAGCTTTTGTGATGCTGTCCAATGTTTGAAATACTGACGACAATGGTGCAATACACCTTAACTATTCTATATCATGCTAGCTTTTGTGATGCTGTCCAATGTTTGAAATACTGACGACAATGGTGCAATACACCTTAACTAATCAGAGAATGTCACAACATAACTGACTCAGGTTTAGCTAACCTTTGCATCAAATGTAGGAAAATATGCTAGCTTTCGTGCAAATGTTATCATTCAGTTCCAAAGATGTAGGCACAAACGTTGTGTGATATCACATGAGATCAATGTACAGTCATATTGCCTACAAGCTTCACCATTGGTATTGCATTATGCTACGATTTGATTTCCGCACAGGAGACAGAAAAAAATAGAGCACCACGCACACTGAGCAAAACATATTGAACAATGTCTTTTCAATGTCAATGACTTAGTGGGCCTTATCTTGTCCTGTTTGCCATTTCTCATTGACCAGTAATTTCATCCTGCAGCTTGGAGCGCAATGGAAAGCATTTTATTGAATGGCAACCACTGGAGGTCTTCTGCTTTCAATGATAGAATGGCTCTTATATTTGAACAACTACAGCGGGTATAGAAAAGAATCACCCCCCTGTAAAATAATCACATTTTGATGCTTTGCAGCCTGAAATGAAGACAGACACAGTTTTTTTTCATTCAGCTGTATTTACTAAGTGCAACCTATAACATCCAAGTGTTGTTATAAGTTGGAAAAAGGAGCACCCCCTTGTTTCAGTATTTCGTTGAACCACCTTTTGCTTTAATTACAGCCTTTAGTCTGTTGGGATATGTCTCTACTAACTTTGCACATCTAGACGTTGCAATATTTGACCACTCTTCTTTGCAGAACTGCTCAAGTTCAGTTAAATTTGATGGTGACCATTTGTGGACTGCTGTCTTCAAGTCATTACACAGATTTTTCAATTCATTGTCATGTTGGAAGGTAAATTTTCTTCCCATTGACAGCTTTCTGGCAGAGAGCAGCATGTTTTCCTCAAGAATTTGACAGTATTTTGCCCCATCCATTTGTCCTTCTATCCTGACAAGTGCTCCAGTCCCTGCTGCAGAGAAATAACCCCCATATCATGATATTACCATCTCCATGCTTTACTGTAGGAATGGTGTTATTTAGATGGTGAGCTGTATTGGATTTTCGCCAGACATATCGCTTGGCGTTGAGGCCATACAATTCCATTTTAGTCTCATCTGACCATAACACCTTTTTCCACGTGGCCTTAGAATCTTCAAGGTGCGTTTTGTCAAAGCTCAGTTGTGACTGCATGTGGCCTTTCTTGAGGAGTGGCTGTTTTCTTGCAACCCTCCCATACAAGCCACATTTGTGGAGAATTTGTGATATTGTTGTTACATGCACAAAATGACCACTCTTTGTCATCAATTACTGCAACTGCTTCAGAGCTTGATTGTTGTCTTCAGTTGCACAACCAAGGACTGAAATGCTTCAGGAAAAGCTTGTTTCATGCTAAACTAATCAAAATGACCACAGCTGATCACAGTTGAAAGTCAATTGGCTTTGTGTGCTATTGAGAAGGTGATTAACTACACCTGGTTGGGTTTACAAGTCATTTTTAGGAGGGGGGGTGATTTTTTTCTATATCCATTGTAGATGTGTTTGTTGCGTTTCTGTTATTTGCTGATGCCCCTATGGCTGAGACGTTATGGTTAGACAGCTTAGAGCACATATCAGATACTTTCTCAATAACTTAGAGCACATATGTCTAATCCATTCCTTAGAGGCCCTAGTGTTTGCTGGTTATTGTTATTATTGTTATTTCCATTCAGTTCTTTGTTGGATCTTTTAGGGTTCCAGGTGAAACCATGATCAGGTAAAGAACCTTTCAGGTACACAAAAGGTTCTTGAAGTGAAAACAAAGGTTCTTTAAAGGGTAAAGCACTTCCTGACTTATTAACAGTGTTTGGTATAGTAGCTTGTACAGTTACAATCCAGTTACTTGCTGAGTTCACAAGTTTTGGAAAGTTCCTAATTAAGACAAAATGATCAGGTAAATGGAGTTCATATATTACTGGTAACCATGATAGATTTTTTCTTTACTCTTTCTATTTGTTTTATAGGTTTATTTTACGATATGAACTCTATTTACCTGATCATTTTGTCTTACTTATGGACTTCCCAAAACCTGTGAACTCAACATGTAACTGGAATGTAACTGGAATGTAACTGAAAAGTAGCTTTACCCAACACTGCCTATTAAAGCATGATTATTCGTATTGAACCGAATTAGATCATGTAATGCGGAACTACCGTTAGATACGCTGGTTGTTTATGGACATGCTAACGGATATCCAACGCAATCACTCAGATGTGCTAGCTCAGGGGAGAGACTGTATGACATGTGTTCATGCGTCCATTGTACCGAACTCGTACCAAACCGTGATGTCTGAACCGAGGTATGAACCGAACCGTGACTTCTGTGTACCGTTCCACCCCTAACGGACATACATATATAACTAACTTACAATAGTAAGATTAATACTAACTCGGTTTAAGACAGATCCGTGGGAAGCCTCTGCACACTGGTAAAATATGAGAGAAATGACTTCCATTTGTCAGAGAATTCTAGAGTGAGAGCCTTTCTAGGAGAACTTCATTTTCTTCAATTGCAAAAAAATAGGAAGCTAAGGACGGCTGACAGATTATTATTTTCTTGCCAAGGTTCAGGGTTTGATTCCCACTGGGGCCAGAGTGACTGATATTATGTAAATGTAGAGACAAATTAATTGTTTAGGCCAGTGGTGAATGTATCCCAGACCTAGCACACCTGAATCAAGTTGTCTACTAATTATGTGGCCCTGACTGCTTGATTCAGGTAAGCAGGTTCAGGGTAAAAACAATATGGTTAGATGACTGGGGGTCCCCAGGAGAGGTTGGGGAAAAACTGAGCCACCTTCAAATTTTACAAATGTCATCAGAGTAAAACACCTGTTGAAAACAATCTTGGAGTGAGGTGCCGAATTAAAAAGGAACAATGACTAAATTCTATAATTTGTCTATGTTCCTTAATCAGTCAGCTCTCTCATTCAGGGAAAGCAGGTTTGTGCAAGCGCCAGTGTTTCAACATGAGGTTATATGGTTCTGTGCAGATGAATGCGCTTGATACAACTGTGAAATAATGATAATTTTGGAGATCTACCCTAGAACCTCCCTCCAGTAGCTCCAAGGACCCTCAGGGGGCCCCAGACCCCAAGTTGAATACCATTGACTTAGAGGTTGCAGCCATTGATAGCTTCCTTTTTTCCCCCGTCCAGGTAGTGTAACCACCGTTTCCTTAACTTTGAACTTACAAAGTATGCTTCCAACAGTGTCTCTGGGAACAAACAGTTCCTTGTTTGTGAAGGGCAATGATCTCTTTTCTTAATTTTTTCGAGTTTTCTTTTGACTTAGCCATGTTTCTCACACGCAGTGAAACGTGACACTCATCAAACCTCTAGCCAGTTCATGGATTTCACGTGTTCCAGCTCCAGTACACCTGATGCAACTAATGCAGCCCTTAATTAACTAACTAATGAATTGCTAATTAATAAACTTAATTAACAACTACTAGTGAAGTCCTTGATTGGTTGCATCAGGTGTGCTTGAAGCGCCCAGTATACTACAAATTCCTGACTTGGCACGCGCCAAAGTGACGTCATGGAAGCGCCGTAACTATTTATACTCGTGCGTAGTGCTCGCGACACTAGTTGCAGTCTTCTCCTGAACAGAGGTGTCGACTCGCAACAGAGGAGAGGCTACCGACTTTGATATTTTCAAGGACTAGAAGAAGAAGAAAAAGGTAAATGATTGCAGAACTGGCAGCAGCATTGACAATTTTGTCAACAGTGGCTAAGATTATCTTAACTTTGTTATTTTGAACCATTAACTGTGATGTTATGAATCGTTTACTGTGCCCTTGAACTCGTCAATGCCCTTGGCTTGCGCGCTCGAAATCCCCGCGGGTGCATTAAGTATACTGTAGGCTTGAGATAGGTGTGCTTTTTCAGGGGGTTGAATAATTTTGAGACTGGAGTTTTGAGACTGGAGTTCAACCCCCAATTTGCAATGGGGGTTGAATAATTTTGATTGCAACTGTATTTGTTTTTATTTGTCAAGTACCATGTGTACAGCATGAAATTAAGATTAATATTTAATTTCAGTAAATTACCAGACACTTTTATACCAAAAGACCTACAGTTAATGTATTCTTATTAAGATAGCTATGTTGGACAAACACAAAACGCAGTAATACCGGTAGAATGAACTACACCAAATAGTAACTATAGACTCACTAAATTAGCTATCAGCAAAAGCAATCTGGTAAAATAAAATTTAAAAAATCACAAGAATAGACATAAATTTACTTCCATCTGCAGTACAGCACAAAAATAAAATGCTTTAGACATTAAGAAATACAATACTTCAGTGTAGACATACAATACTCCATAAGTATTGTCCATGTTTGACATTTTTACTAGATTTTGTCAACGTGTCTTTCTCTGATTCGTTCTCGCTGTGTCTCTTTATCTCTTTCTCATCTCTCATTTTTGAGTCTCTTAGTCTGTTGCTTTACATCTATTTCTCTCTATCTCTTCACATCTCTTTCTCTCTGTCTCTCTAAATCCCTTTCTTTCTCTGTGTGTCTTCATATCTCAGTTTCTCTTTTTCTCTGAATCTCTCTCTCCCACAAGTCTTGGCAACAAAACAGTCCTTTTGAGAGGCCTCCACAGTAAAAGGGGGGAAGGATAGGAGTTAACTTGGAACAATAAATTGTAAGTAAATAAATGCTCTGTCTGAAAAAGAATGCTTTCCCCATAAAGACCCAAGGCCCTCTGAGCAGGCCGGTGCCCCTAATTACTCTTCTGATAATATGGTAATAATATAGTAATAACGGTTCTACCACTTCAGGAGTCACTGAGTTCACTGTGCAGCGATGGAGAGGGACAAAGAGGGGCAGGCAGTAGAACACAGCCAGGTTTGGATTAGGACTGGTCAGATAGAGAAGGTTAGAGGGAGAGATGGAGAGAAACATGGAGCATTTGTTGAAAAGAGAACTAGAGGGTGACGGAAGACTGGCCACAAAGGCTTACAGTGTGACTTGTGTGTGTGTGTTTGTATATGTGTGCGTGTTGCTGTGTGTGTGTGTGTGTGTGTGTGTGTGTGTGTGTGTGTGTGTGTGTGTGTGTGTGTGTGTGTGTGTGTGTGTGTGTGTGTGTGTGTGTGTGTGTGTGTGTGTGT
>JACXGM010002040.1:5373-19397 GCA_016801145.1 Umbra pygmaea | reverse complement strand
TATGTGACATATTTCCTCGTTTTGTAATTCAAATTTTGTAATCGAAATATATGGCCATATATTAGATTTCTGTATTTAAATATGTAATTAACAGCTATGGTAATACATTGTCAAATATATGTTAAGATTTTTCATATGTTTGGCCATATATTAGATTTCTGTATCTAACTAGGATATATTTTACTGTTGTCTCCACGTCTCTTTCCCTTGTGATTTTGAGCTGTAGGTGTCTGGCATGTTTTGTAGCTAGTTGACTTTCTAAGTAGTTAGCTGGAGGTGTAGGTGCCTGGCAGACTATGAAACTATGTCTGGTTATGTGGCTAGCTACATATATGTACACTCTTAAGAAAAGAGTTCTAGCAAGGTTCTTTATTGGTTCTTTAGACAGACTGTTCTTGAAGTGAAATCAATGGTTCTTTAAAGGGAAAATCAGTTCCTGACATATTAAAGCATGATTAGCTTTGACATCGTTGTCTGTGGTGGCAGAAGTGGTTAGTACACTGATCTTTTATTAGGCCAGGGGTCAATACCACATGCAACATGTAAGAAAAACATTTTTTATATTTGAATTTCATCTTCATTTGCAAATATTGCAGAACATTTTCTTAGAGTAGGTGATTTCACATTACAAGTATAGACCGCGAGGTCTACAGTTACTGAATGACAAGAATGGTTCTTTGAAAATTAATATTGGTGTATAAGACGTGCATCCTTAAATTCAAAGAGTGACCAAGAACTCAGTAGGAGTGATTATTTTCCTGCCAAGGTTAAGTGTTTGATTCCCACTGGGGGCCATAAAGACTGATATTATGTAAATGTAAAGACAAATACATTTTTTAGGCCAGTGCTGGATGTAACCCAGAGCTAGCACACCTGAATCAACTTGTCTACTAATTATTAATTCTTGGTTGCTTGATTTAGGTACTGTCATAACTGTATGCTTCCTGTAACATCTACCAGCTCCTCAGTGCTCACCAACGCACCTTCCCAGAACTGTATCCCGCAATCACACACTCATCATGAATGCATCCCCATAGCCCGGTCACAATCACCAGAGCACTGACACCTGTGCACCTACCTGACAGTACTTAAGCATTCTAGCTTCTCTCACTCATTGTGAGGTATTGTTGTTCATTGTATCTTGGAATTCCCTTTTGTGCCTTTGCCTTCGTATCATCTATCTACAGTGTACAGACACCTGCTTGCTCTCCCAACTCCATCCAGCCTGTTCCTTCGCTTCAACCCCGTAAGATCTCCTGTGTACAGAAATCTGCCTGTCCTGACTACCACAAACGTGTAACGAACCCTCACCTGCCTTGACTGCTAAGCTCAGTGTATTGCCCTTATTATCTGTACAGCTTGAAAACCAGAATATAAACAATTAACACCGGACAGAAACCAACAAGAGTGGAGCAAATTGAAAGACCATTACAGTACCCCCCCCAAAGTCTCGGCCTCCTGATGAGCAGCCACCCCACAGTGGCAGGCGGCGGAGTCTCAACTTCAGCCGCTGTAGTTCCCTGGTCAGCATGGGATGAATTCTTCTCTGCAGCTGCTGAAGGAGGTTTGCTGGGGTTCACAGGGGCCAGCACCTCTGGCTGTGGCTTTGGGATTATGATCCCCATGTTGGTGGCAGGTGGCATAGTGGCCAGCAATTCTGAGAGCTGGGGTGTGGCCAACACTGGACAAGGAGTGCAGGGTTCTGGTTCCTTGAATGACTCACAGCGCTGGTCTGCTGTTCTGACCCCACAGATTTGAAGGCCTCCATAACTGGCTGAATGACGGACAGGACCACTTCGGTGGCCGTGGCAAGCTGGCCCCCAGGCATTGGTGTTGCGAGCTGGACCTCCGGTACATCCAAGGAGGCTGCATGGGGACACTAACTCAAATGTGAAGCTACCAGAAAACCATCATCCTCCAATGCTGTCATATTCCAGAACTGCAACCTGCCTGGAGTGCCAAGAAGTACAAGGTGTTCAGTGCTCAGAGACATGGCCAAGGTAAGGAAGGCTGAAACCCATCCACCACTGAACAAGACACATAAGTTGAAACGTCAAGACTGGGCCAAGAAATATCCAAAGACAGATTTTTCAAAGGTTTTATGGACTGATGAGATGAGAATGACTCTTGACAGACCAGATGAATGGGCCTGTGGCTGGATTAGTAATGGGCACAGAGCTCCACTTCGACTCAGACACCAGCAAGGTGAGGGTGGGGTACTGGTATGGGCTGGTATTATTAGGGGCTAGGTGGACCTTTTCGAGTTGAAGATGAAACTTAACTCCCAAACCTACTGCCAGTTTTTAGAAGATACTTTCTTCAAGCAGTGGTACAGGAAACAATTTATCCTTCAAGAAGACCATAATTTTTTCATTGCTGTTCATGGGATTCTTTCGCATATTACTGGAAGTGCCCTTTTCACTATGTATTGTAAGTAATATGTGCTGTAGAGTTTAAGTCAATGCTGCTTAGTGCACAGTAATTCAAGCTATATTTGTTGTGCATACTCGCTATATCTGTAACGTTCCCCAGTTCCCCTTCCCTGGAAACTACAACCTCCTTATTCTAGACTGCTCAAAACTACATTTCCCATTACCTGGACTCAATCAACCAAATTCCATTCACCTGCTCTCACCCAGTCCTATATATGACACACACACACCATTGCCACTTTGCGAGGTATTGGCCCTCATTCATCAAACGTGCGTAAAAACCGTGTAGATCTGAGCGCAGAAATCATCTTACGACGAGACTCACGTGTGATTTACAAAACATTCGTATCAGTCCAATTCCAGCGTACGAATGAGCGGCTGTTGATAAATCAGACGGTTGAAAACAATCGTAATTTAAATAACACGCCCACAAATATGCATGAATTAGAGGCCTCGCCCTTAGAATTTACGACATGGATAAGAGAAATCCGGCAAAGATAAATAAAGACGCTCCGGTCTCAGGTGCAGGCCAACCGCTTATTTGTTTTATTTGGAAGCTTAAAATCAGGCGTCGATTGTTAAAGGGAAAATGTGGTGTTGACTGAGGTTACTGCTATAGTCATTGAAAGCGATTAACGAGAACCTGAAGTGTATTTCAAATAAATGAATTATTTTCACTAAATATTCCACGTTGTATTTTTTAAGTAGCTTTCTTACCCAATATAGCACTTACTATATTAGAAGCTTAGAATAAGATCCTGTCTTCTTCGTAGAGACCACAATGGTGACTGTTGTGACCACTGATCTTCATTTAATGGCCCCATTCTCCAGCGCAATATCGCGGAGAACCCCGCATGCCATAATTATGTTGCAGGCCTGCTCTGGTGTGTATTGCAATCCCCCCACCCCACCCCGCTTACCCAAGACAGAGCCACCTGTACAAACCTATACATCACTCCACTGTGGTTCGTGTGCGTGTGTGAGCACTGTTGAACCTGCGCTCCTGCTTGTTTCGGGATTTGCAAGCGGTGTATGTACTCAGTCAGGGCATACCCTTTTTCACCAAGAGGAATCACATCCAACCATTTCACCAAAGAAATGTAGAACTATTATAATAATTGTACGAGGGCGTAACTCACCGAGGAGATGACTCCAGCAGTGCACCCTCCTTGTTCCAATGCTGCAGTTTAGAAAAATAGAGATGCGCGTCCCACCCGGCCACCGGGCTACCATATTTAGAACAAACATCCTGGCATCACATATGATCTGAACCTTGATTGAATTAAAGTTTTTGCGATTGATAAATGCGTAATCATTCATGGATGGTGGCTACAGACGCAGTATCAATCGCCCAATTCTCCCCTATTGGAAACCCAGCAATCTCATTAAATTGTATTTTAATCATAGTTTGAATATACAAGGCAGAAAGGGACTTCATAGCTGCTAAAACAGCTGGCATACTTCGACTATTGTTGGCTGTCATATATACCAGACCTGTCCCTGATCTCCCGCTGAAAGGTCCCAATGTAGAGTGTGCTAATTAAGGTCCTCCAGATCTGCCATCGCGTCAACTACAGGACTGTCAAAGCGCTTGTTTAAATAATATATATATTATTTGATTCAATTTGTTGTTTGCCTAATTTCTGCCCTCATGTTATAGGCCACCGCGAAGTGAATGGAAAAAATAAACCACTTAATAGCAATTTGCTGTATATAATTAATTCGTAATTCTGAAATGTAATTTGCAATATGGGGTAGTTGCGATGCCGACATATTCATCAATGATTGCTGGTTCAACAATTCACTGAACCGGGTGGTTATACCATGAACACCGCTAGTCGCACTATAGAATTTGCGTACACAAAGTCAGACCAGACGTGAGATTTTATCCCAGCCTACGATCACGTTTAAATTGATAAATCCCTTGCTTTCCGTAGGAATAGACGTACGCCCGTCGTACGCCGGTTTTAGGTCGTACGCACGTTTCATAAATGAGGGCCAATGTGAGTATTATTTTCTCCATTCTGAGCATTCCATTGATATATTGTTATTCCGATTTGACCTTTGCGTTGTATAGTCGATTATTCTGCCTTGGATTTCCTTCTGTGCCTTAGCCTGCATTCTTGTGTTGTTGTTCTGGCCTGACCCCTGCATTGTTTGGTTGAGGGTTCTGCCATGGATTATTATTCTGTGCCGTTGCAATAAAAAAATATTAATCCTGTTTAGAATAAACAGTGTTCTTTTCAATCTTTGGGAGTATTCTTTACAATATCTATATACATTTTATATGTATATATATATCCGTCAGTTTATGCTCCGTATATGTACATTTTCTTGGATTTCACTTTAAACTATGACAACTATATTTCTTGCTTGGTCTCTCGTCCTAGTACACCGCCTACTCGTGACACCATCGCATGCATCGAAGTACTCCACTGAGTGTCTAACCAGTAAAGGCCTTAAAGCTGCACTATGTAACTTCCCATTCATTTGTATTGAAATTTCAGAAATGTTAATTTATACATTTTTTGTTGTTTGTTTTATTATTTTTACTTTAACAGATGAAAATCAAAAAGTGATATAGGAAACGTATTAGTTGCATAATTATTCTGCACAATAAAAGTTGCCCAACAATTGTGCACACATATTCTCAGAAAAAAGCCAATACCTCACTTTTACTCTTCAGGTTTGAGGTGTATTTACATTTTGGATTGACTGAGTGCACTGTAGTTGTTCAATCATAAAATTATTCCCAAAAAATACAACTTCACTAATATTTGTGCATCCAGTGTAAAGGATGGAGTGAAGTTCCTTGAGGAGAACTGTTTGAAAGAATGGAGCAATCTTTGAGTGTGAGCCTAATAATGAAGTGTACCCCCCCTGTGAAATTAAGAAATTCAGCCACTAAAAACTATCAATTCACATACTGTTTCATGTTTTTTCATAGGTTGCGTTAGTTTATTCGTTGAGGACTTAAATCAGTCAGATTAAAAACTGAGGCATTATTTTGGATCTGAATACTCACTCTAATTTCTGTGGTTTCCTGTTGCCTTTTCGGAGGATCGTAGACCATGGACTTCAACTTGGGACTATCTAGACTGATGACTCCCTGTCCACATCTCAAGTCCACCTGGTTGTGTTGCTGGTCTCGTTTCATCTTGACAATTCCTGCTGTTGTGGAGATTTAAACAGTTGTCATGTACTGTTTAAATCTCCACCAGCACAACCTGAAGAGGATTGGCCACCCTTCAGTCCTATTTGTTTCTAGGTATCTACCCGGGTTCCAACCCTAGGTGGTTTCTGGTAGCCACTTTAGTTTATTGTCATTGATTTCTCTTTGCGAGGGTGTCTGTGTATGCACTTTGTGAGTTATGTAAAAAATAAATGTTGATTGATTGAACCTTTTTCTCCTTACATTTTTATGAACATCATGCTGGGAATTATGTATTTGTTAAGATTAAATAGGATCCTATATAGGTTTGATTCAGATATTACATACACTTGTCAAAGGACCCCTCAAAATAAGGTCTCCCAGGAACCAATATGGGATTTATGAAGAAACAGGTTTCATTCAGAATGAATATTAGATCCATAAAGAACAACTAACAATGAGATCTCCCTAGAACCAATTAATAAATAAAGAAACATTTATGTTTAACTCAGAACTGATAAGAGATATATAAAGAACCACTTACAATGAGATCTCCCAAGAACCAATATAAGATCTCAGGAGATCTGCAGAAGCTTTTGTGAAAAGTTGTTGGATCTCACTAAAATCATCCAAATTAAGGTCATACTACAGAACCCTGTAATATCCCCACTAGGAATCAATAAGAGATCTCTCTAGAATGACTAAAATGTAGATCTACTCAGAACCAATATTGGATCACATAAGAACCATTGTATTTTGTAGGATCTGTAAAGAACATTTTTTTATTCAAGATTTATAAAATATTTTTTTATTAACTGTCATGAAGATCCATGAATAGTTCTTTCTTTTAGAACATTTTTGGGGGGTTCCAAGTTACATATAATATTGCTCTTTTAAACACCTTGCCCGAAAACGTTCTTAATACTGTGGATCCCTAAAAAAATGTGTTCTTAATCGATCCAAAAACGTTTCTCATATGGCATCGCTCTGAAGAACCTGAATTGGTGAACTGTTTTATTAGGAGTGTAGCTGTCCATGTGGCTAACTGGAGATGTAGGTGTCTTGGCTGCTGCGTAGCTAGCTGGCAAGTGATATACCTAGCTGGAGGTGTAAGTGGCTGGCCTGCTATCTGGCTGGCTAAGGGTCAGCTGGTTGAATCTGTTAACCGAAAAAAGGCCTAAATACTAAAATCAATCTAGAAAGCAGATGAAAGATGAGCTGTGGCTGGCCGGACATTTACACATGGCTTCCTTGTGCTTTTTACTGCATCCTTTATTTACTATATAGCACACTTCTTTTGAACTAGGCCCATTACGTAGGTGTCCTGTACAGAGTGTCATTTGGAACATACACACTCTCTTTTTTTACATGTAATGAAGTGGAATAATGAATGCGGTGGAGGAAGTCATATGTTATTACAAGCACACAGAGTTTTGGGGCAAAGTGCACCAGGCCAGCGTTCTGCACTGTACACTACTCAACTGCTTATGAATAGCAAAGTGTACTTTTACACAGTGGAATATTACAGTATCCTGCAGATTTACAAAATAAAAATGTATACTGCTGATTCTACCATCCAAACGATTGGATGGCCAATCAGGCTGGCTGAGGGATGGTTCATTTTGTCTGAACCAGTACCTACAGATTTTCACTATCACAAATGGTTGTTTTTTTGCAGCGTTGGCAGAGATGGTCCATTAATCTGTGTTTTATGGTGAAACCTTAACTTTCTTGGTATCCTATCATTGATAGCTCAAAATTTTAGACAGTGCTAGATTTCTCAGGCAGTGAACAATGGCCATGCTCACTAATAGGGGGGATAAGTACATGAGTCAGTGGCCTGTTTCTTGTTGATTACTTGGCATCTGATGCAGGCTTTAGTGGAGCTGGAACCACTGACTGTGCTTGCACTCGATGACTTAGTACAGTGCCCCAAATAGAAATAGGTGAGATGCAGTGCCGCTGCACCATTCAGGGCTGGAGATTTAAGAATAATATGTATATTGTTGTGCTGAATTACACTGGATTATTCTGGATTATACTTATGTCAGATTAGGGAACCATGATCTTCTTAGTCCAGTGAAAAGGCTATGAGACTGTGAAGATACCAGCTGCCAGAAATGAAAGGACACTAAAACCACTGATTTTACTGGTACTGTATGCTGTGAAGGCACTGTGTTTCAAATAGCACCCTATTATCAATGTGCTTTGGTCATACATTGTGTGTATGTAACATTTAAGGGATCTACTGTATTATTTGAGATCATGAACCATAAGATCAACACTCTTAATGTTGGGTTTATATATTTTATATATTATCTATGTTTCTTTGCAATGTAATGTACAAGAGAAACACCTTTAATCCAATTCTATTAAGCATGTACCATGGACCATGCTCTTCTCTGCAGGGGCGTTGGACTGAGGGTAAAACCAATACTGATTACCAGGGCCCAAGGGGAGAGAGGGCCCTTGAAAAGCCTGGAATATATTTTATTTTACCTGCATGGGGGGCCATCAGGACTGCCTATGCATAGGGCCCAGGATCGTGTACTACCCCCCTGCTTCTCTGTCTTCAGAATTTCAGTCAAATGTCAATTCCACTGTTTTAGGTCTAGATGGAGCAGTAGAGGCAATGCAAGAAATAAATCAGTTTGCCTAAAATATACATTTGGAAAGATGAGAAAAGGGTTAGTAAACACCAGGCATAACCCTATGAAATGCTAAAGCTAAACCTACTGTAATTTTGGATGATTCTCTGTTTAGGTTTAACACATTTGGGAAATTGTCCTAAAGAGATTTAAAATACCATTCAAGCTAAATGTTTATGCTTGTCTGTATCTCTGGGTGTAAGGGTTTCAGCATACAAGGCATCAGTGACTAAGGCCTGAGTTATATAGTTAAATATATAGCTGTGAATAAAACAAAAATTTATAAAAAGAAAAGTTTAGCAGTGTGTTAAGTAACATCGGGGCATCGAACCACCGCGCCAGGCTGTTACGTGTTGGCAGGGTTGTGATTCCATAGTTAGAATACGTCAATTCAAGTAAAGAAACCAACACACTTATCTCCAGTCATACACCCAGTGTTACAAACATTCAACTGTGAAATGTTGTTGTATGTGGCGCTACGCTAAAGTCTAGTGACACGCTATAAAATGCTGTTGCATTGCTTGCGTTGCTTGCGTCAATCCCTTGTCCCTCCTACCAGTTCCAATGGCCACTTGACCTGTGCAAATGCAAATAGCAAAACCGGTTTTGGGGGAGAGTAGATAGTAGAACTGTTTAGAAGTGGCCTGTTCCTATAACTCCGCTTGTGTAACTACTTGGTCGGAAATCGACTAAACATTGGCTGTTGAATTTAACCCTTTGTAACCCCACCCACAGCTCGCTCTAGTCCCTGACAGTACCATACTGTACATTTTTTTCTTCAAACTGGCCTGTTACGACTAGCTTGAAGGAGTTTCTGAAATGCATTAAGGCCATAGTTCATAAAATGTATTAGTAGTATATTAATCGATCCTTATTTGAGTCATTGTAGAACAACTAATTTGAAGTAGGCTATACTGTAGTTCTATCAACAACTTCCAAATGAAATTTAAAGAAGCTTTACCTACTGTATCCCCCAAAGTGAAACTTTGAAAAACTATATTGCAACATCTTTTATTAATATAAGAGTTATTCTTATATAGTTAAGTAAATTGATTATATACAATAGCATTTGCAAAGTAATAATGTAAAACAACAGTCTCCGTGGGGCAGCAAACCCGAGTCTCCAGCAAGTTCCCCAGACGAGGAACATACTCTACAACTTTTGCCATTGAAGCAGTGAAGAACACCGTTGCTTTTTAGGTATTCAACGTATACCTAGGGTTATGCACACTAAAAGGAATTTTTTAATAAAAAGGCAGTTTAGATGATAATTTATTTGGCAGGAATATAGTACATTTTTTGCATTGCTATATTTAACTTCACAATTTAGGTATTTTAATGATAAAAAAATGCCCTGTTGTCTTCAATACAGTACAGTCAATTAACAAGGTGAAATGCTTAGGATGCTTTTTGATCCCGGAGCCACCTGGTAGCCATTATTTGTATTGTTTTCTTTTAAAAACTGCCACCGAAATTGTATTCACTTGCTTTCGGCACGGCGCGGTGGACCTAAGTGAAGCCCCTCCCCTTGATGAGCACTTTATCACTTCACCATCTGTATGTAAGCTACGATAAAGGTGCATTTGTCAAATTAGTAACATTTGGTTGGTGTAGTTAAGTGGTACAATTCTGTGAGTCTTCAGTTTCTCAGTCTACAGTGTTGAGCGGGCATGTGCAAATCCAAGAACGAAATCGTGCTGAATAATAGAATAATGTGCCTGCGCCAAAATTTATGATAGGAACAATTTAAGTTCTAGTAACGAGCAATATACGGGATCATAAAACTAATGCACCTGCGTCAAAAAGAACGATATGAACGATTCATTTACTAGTACCGAGCAGTATACTGGATCATAGAAGTAATGAGCTGTGCGAAGAAGAACAAAATGAATGACTCATGTATTAGTACCGAGCAGTATCCTGGATCATAGAAGTAATGCGCCTGCACGGAAAATAACGAAATGAACTACTCGTTCTAGTACTGAGTAGTATACTGGTTCATAGAAGTAATGCACCTGCGCAAAAAGAACTAAATGAATGATCCAGTATAAATTGTATAAACCGGTCTTTCAAAAGATTTGTTGAAAAAAACGAATCGTTCATGAATCGCGCATCACTAATATTCATTGTGTTGTTGTGCAAGATGGTCTGCTCTGCTACACCTTCTGATCAAGCTACATGTCCAGTTTTGTTTCTCACCCTGCACACATGACTAATTTGCGTAATGTCCGTTTTCTACCATTCAAGATATGACAGTTCTTGTTTGTTTTTGCAGACATTTAATTGCTAAAAACACCAAGAGCCTGTGTGACACGTATTTTTCATATCCTTTATTCCTTTATTCTTTCCAGGCCCTGCGCCATGAGGGGGCTAGAGATCGGCTTAGACCCCTCAGTTGTATTTTCAGCACCCCCGCAGGTTAAGTTTTAAATACCCCATAGAAAATGGCAAAACCTAACAAAATCTAGCCAGTAAGGCCTACATGATTTGTTGCATTGATGATTAGGACATGCCACAGTCAGCAGCACAGAAATCAAACCTGTATACCGCAGATAAATATCAAAGAAAAGTCACACATTGGTAAAAGTCATACTTAGATTGTCTGTCACAAAGTAGAAAGGCTGGCTCAATTCCAAATTGATGTTTACATTCCAGTTGGTTAGTAGACTGTTTTTAACAGAAAGGGGTTTCGCCCTGAAATTTGATAAAGTAAATATCCCCAACAAAAAAAGGAACACAGCTAGATGATGGATATTAGAAAGTGGTTTCGCCAGGGCACAGCTTCAAATGAGTGTCAGGGAAAGGGAGAAGCCAGTGCCAGACACCGAAGCTAATTTAAGCTGCCTTGCCAACGTTTTCAGACCTTCGACCGCCGAGGCTGCTCAGCCCAGCTTCATCAAAGGCACCTGTACAATGGTTTTGCCGCCAGGTGACAGCAAGGGGACTACGGGGACTGGACTCTGTCCACTTACCTTTTGGATTTTCACATGCCAAAGCTTGGTTCGCTCTTCACTGGCCGCTTGTGGGCGTGTATGTTTAAATTGTTCTAAAAAACATGTAACGGCTTAAGTATACTACAGCTTTCCGACCTCACGTGCAACAATGTGATGTCACGGGAGTGCCATACGTTTTTATACTATTGCGTGGTGTTCGAGACACTAGTTGCAGTCTTTTCCTGAACAGAGGTGTCGCAACTGAAGAGAGGCTACCAATTTTGATATTTCTATGGACTAGAAGAAAAAGAAAAAGGTAAATGATGGCAGAACTGGCAGCAGCATTTATGTGAATGTCAAAAGTGGCTAAGATGATGTTAACTGTGTTGTTATGAACCATTTACAGTTTTATTATGAACCATTAACTGTGTTATTATGAATCGTTTACTGTGCCCTCAAACTCGTTCATGCTTCCTGTTTCCGCTTTATCACGTGCCGCTGAAAAAAGTGTTGCGTGCCCTCGACTCGAGCTAGGTCGGGAACGGTGAGTATACTGCAGGCTTAAAATCCAGGGAGCTGACTAGTTTTCATATCTAGCAATATAGTATGATGTCAATCCACTTTTGTTGATAATTATATGAATGAAAAACTAACAAATGAATCATAATTCAAATTGTTCTACAGACAAGTTCACGAGGTAGCAACATAATGACCAAGCTAACGTTTGACAACTAGCAGCTGTATTGATAAATGTGCATTGTTCTAGATAAAACCTACTGAGGTTCACCAACCACGAACTGTAAGCAAATTGTGTTTGATTTTAGGTCACATTGCCAGCTGTATGTCTTGCTCATTGATCTGCATGACTGACCGCAAAACTTCTTGCCATGGAAGATTCCAAGTCACAGTCCAGCTCATGTAGCACAGAGTTTGTGGTTTGACTGATCAAGTCTGTTTTCCGAAGATGCCCGACTGACTGTATACACAAACGGTAATGTCTTTTAATCGATATTTCTAATGAACTGTCTGTACACTTAACGATAATCGTAGTTGTATATTTGTTTGTCCCTGGTCATGTTCACCCCTGTGTAGGAAAACACAGAGTATTAATCAGTGTACCAGAATCAGCTTTATTGGCCAGGTTTGCGTAAAACAAATTAGAAATTTCCCTCCGGACATTTTTGCTCTCAATGTACAACACTCAATTAACATATAATAAATAAAGAATAAAAAGCAGAATGGACAGTAAGAAATGTATAACAAAAAACTTGACAAAATAAATTCCACACACAGGCAATTGCTAAAGTCAATATAAACCTGCAGAAAATAATACATTGTGAAAAGGCCTTGTCTTCGGAAAAATTATTATACTGTAGGATGTAGTCAGCTAAAAAGGAGGATGAAGTCAGCTAAAATTATTATACTGTAGGATGAAGTCAGAAAATGTCTTTGGGACAGGTGTCAAGCACCTTGATCAGACATGGGAAGGATCAACTCTCCTGTATCTTTCTTTTAAGTAATATTTACAAATCACGTTTACATTTCTTGCTCAATCTGATTAGGTGGTCCTGGCCCACAGTGGAAGGGCTGCTGTTCACCCAGGCCCATGAACCGTGCCTACGCGTCTGCTGCAACCATGGTCTGCCTGCAACAAATACATTGACTACTTAACATTTTAAGAATGGCTTTACTGCAATTCTATAAAGAATAGATCTGTATTAAAATGCAAATATGTGTAGCGGTCTTCAAAACCCCGTCAGATGTCGCACCCACTCATTGTTGGCTATGAGCCAAATAGGATTGAACATGTGTTTACTGTCAAATTAATATTTTGATGTTTTGTCTATAGTTTACACACTAATTTCATTGTAATATACAAAAAACTATGATTAATTAATTAATGAAAAACAGATATTCAATGTTTTTTTGTTTTTATTTCTCATGGGATTTATAAGGCAAGCAAAATTTTTAAGCCCCTTTACTTTCAGTGCAGCAAACTCTCTCCAGAAGTTCAGTAAGGATCTCTGAATGATCCAATGTTGACCTAAATGACTAATGATGATAAATAGAATCCACCTGTGTGTAATCAAGTCTCCATATAAATGCACCTGCACTGTGATAGTCTCAGAGGTCCGTTGAAAGCACAGAGAGCATCATGAAGAACAAGGAACACACCAGGCAGGTCCGAGATACTGTTGTGGAGAGGTTTAAAGCCGGATTTGGATACAGAAAGATTTCCCAAGCTTTATACATCCCAAGGAGCACTGTGCAAGCGATAATATTGAAATGGAAGGAGTATCAGACCACTGCAAATCTACCAAGACCCGGCCGTCCCTCTAAACTTTCAGCTCATACAAGGAGAAGACTGATCAGAGATGCAGCCAAGAGGCCCATGTTCACTCTGGATGAACTGCAGAGATCTACAGCTGAGGTAGGCGAGTCTGTCCATAGGACAAAAATCAGTCGTATACTGCACAAATCTGGCCTTTATGGGAGAGTGGCAAGAAGAAAGCCATTTCTGAAAGATATCCATAAAAAGTGTAGTTTAAAGTTTGCCACAAGCCACCTGGGAGACACACCAAACAAGTGGAAGAAGGTGCTCCGGTCAGATGAAACCAAAATCGACAATGCAAAACGTTATGTTTGGCGTAAAAGCAACATAGCTCATCACCCTGAACACACCATCCCCACTGTCAAACATGGTGGTGGCAGCATCATGGTTTGGGCCTGCTTTTCTTCAGCAGGGACAGGGAAGATGGCTAAAATTGATGGGAAGATGGATGGAGCCAAATACAGGACCATTCTGGAAGAAAACCTGATGGAGTCTGCAAAAGACCTGAGACTGGGACGGAGATTTGTC
>JACXGM010002039.1:15502-49674 GCA_016801145.1 Umbra pygmaea | reverse complement strand
ATCAATGCATATTTGTGGGCGTGTTATGTAAATTACGATGGTTTTCAACCGTCTGATTTATCAACAGCCGCTCATTCGTACGCTGGAATTGGAGTGATACGAAAGTTTTGTAAATCACACGTGGGTCTCGTCGTAAGATGATTTCTGCGCTCAAATCTACACTGGTTTCTACGCACGTTTGATAAATGAGGGCCAGTGTCTCTTGTCAGTGCTATGTACTACAGTCTTGTCTGGTCTAAACTTGTTCACACCTGTCTGGTTTAAACTTGTTCACACCTGTCTGGTTTAAACTTGTTTACACCTGTCTGGTCTAAACTTGTTTACACCTGACTGGTCTACACCTGTGCACACCTGTCCTCTTTAGTTTAAAAACAAGAACCACTTTAGTTTAAAAACAAGAACATGTAAGACAATCAGACTGTGTCAATCAAGCCTTGCTGATTTCAAAATATGTATTTCATCACAACAATACAGTCCCAAAATGGGGTTGTTCTCCCATGGATGTGTGTTTTAGGTTTGATTTACCAGCACAATATTCTGAAAGGGCTGACATTGATGACACATTTGCAATATAAACTATACCAAAAATATTTAACTATTTGCATCTCTCCTGAAATATTATAAATAAACTATCTGTATGCACCGATTGATTACAATAGACTCCACTCATCATGCCCCTTTCTCACACAACCTATTGCCTTAATGTTAAACATCACATGGCATCTCAATATTGACATTGTCAAGGTTGGTCTAGTGGTTTGATCTGCTGCTTCCAGTACATAAAGATTACTGCAGCATAGGTTTGAAATGGGCCACAGCCAAATAATAACAATATCCACTCCAGCTTTACTGTAAAACACATAATGAACAATACAACTTAGAAATTAACAGTTAAAATAATTATACAAGATCAGTCAGTTGAGTATTTAAAATATGGCCCCAAGCTCTAGTGCAGTTTGCAGTTAAAGCTCCTTGTTTGGACAAAGACAGGTTTGGAAATCTTAGTACCTGTCCCATATGCTGTGCCACACCCAGTCTAGTTGGGCGAAGAGATCCTTCTAATTTTAAGGCAAACAGGCTTTGTTCAGTTGATATAAAATTGTAAGGTGCATTGAGGAAAAAAGAAAAACATTTACCTGCAACACATTTGCTGGCTAATTTTCAACACAAATATATACTAGTGGGATAAACATTGTCATCTCCCAGCTTTGTTCACAACATTTCCCTATCAACTTCTGCTCTGCTATTTGACTTGGGAAATACTGTGAAACAATTGGCTGTGAAATACTGTAAAGCAAATGCCAGGCATTTAGAAATGTGTTGCTTTTCAGGAAAAGTTAAATATTTACTTGCTGGTGGGAATTAAACTGTATTTGTAATGTTACTGTTATTTTACAGAAAGTTGATTTATTAACTGTAACAGCCTGGGGGAAGAACCAATTAGTGTTAACTGTTTTGCTCTTGAACAGAATGACAGAGCTTTCACCTTGGCGTTTGTAGGAATCAAGATATAAATGAATGTGGTAAATTCATGAAATCAAATGAATATGAAAAATATTTATTAACAGTTTCAGAACCATGTGACTTTATCTAATACACTATGCTTCAGAAATATGGTTTTCATAGAGAATGCTAACAATAGCATGTTAAAACGTAACAAACACAATAAATCATAAAACATGATACCAATAGGTCTATAATCCCATTTAAAATTGTACACAAATATTCCCAACCAGTCCAAAACAAAGCATCAAACTGCCTAGGTTTGTATAACAGGAATTCAGTTTCCTCATTGGGTGTGGTTCAATTTCAACTGTAATTTCCAACAGATCTGTTGTCACTGTGGTTCTTCTCTCCACTCAACACATTGAAATATCAAAACCGTTCTTAATACAGAAGCACCTTAGAAACCATGATTTTAATCAGAGTTCAAACATGAAGCTAGAATTTAGGCAAAATAAGCCAGTTTCTCCCCGTCTTCCCTCTCAAACAAAGCTCTTGCCACTGGGTCCGGAGGACTCAGATTGGGGAGGCTTATTGTACTTAGCGGTGTACGCACTCTGCTGTTTTTGTGGGCAGTTGCAACAGAGCAGGCCTCCTCCAATCAGAAGCAAGGCAGCGGCCCCCCAGCCAATGAAGAGCGCAGCTCCCATCTCCCTTTTCTGGGACTCCATTACCAGGGGGTTGTAGAAGTTCTGGACGATGGTGTTGGCCGTCCAGCACACAGGGACAAGCAGCAGGACCCCGCTGATGATGAACACCACCCCAGAGGCCACACCCACTTTGGCCTTGGCCGCCTCGTCCTCCACACAGTTGGTGCATTTCCCCCCGGCCATGGCGAGCATAAGTCCAAAAATCCCCCCCAGGATGGCGATGATGGTCAATGCTCTTGCGGCCTGCAGGTCTGAGCTGAGGGCCAGCATGGAGTCGTAGATTTTACACTGCATCTGACCAGTGCTCTGGACCATGCAATTCATCCAGATGCCCTCCCAGGTGGTCTGCGCAGTGATGATGCTGCTGCCAATGAAGGCGGAGACCTTCCACATGGGCAGAGCACACGCGACAATGGCGCCAATCCAGCCAATGATCCCCAGAGCTGTGCCCATCATCTGTAGCCCAGCCGACACCATATTGAATCCGGTTGACACTGGTTTCTCTGTCGAAGCGAAACTGAGCCGTTTGTTGCCTTGCTCTGTCTCTCCAGGTGACGTGAAGTCGTCTTTGTCTTCTCGTGTTTTGTCTGAATACAGTGAGTGGTTGACTGTCTCTGTGTTCGCTGTTCCAGGTCTGAGTGCCAGGAGTGGGGAGGACTGTTAAAAGGAGCAGTACTTGTGACCCTTCCCTTCAGACGAGGGAGGGCCCAAGCTTAAAAACACATGACAACCAACCTGTTATACACATCACTCTCTTTCACACACACACACACACACACACACACACACACACACACACACACACACACACACACACACACACACACACACACACACACACACACACACACACACACACACACACACACACACACACACACACACTCTGTCCATCCCCCTCTCCTGCGTCCCTCCTACTTTCCTTCCATTCTCTCTCCCTCTATTCCTCATGTTCTTACTTAACCCTGCTGAGCTCGTTGTCTCTCTTTTACTTTCACATCATTTCTCACCTTCTAGTCATTTTGTTAACTATTTGAATATATCATTCAATTCATAGACCATCCCAATACAATAATATATTCTCAACTTACAGTGCCTTGCGAAAGTATTTGCCCCCCTTGAACATTTAGACCTTTTGCCACATTTCAGGCTTCAAACATAAAGATACAAAACTGTAATTTTTTGTGAAGAAGCAGGACACAATCATGAAGTGGAACGAAATTTATTGGATATTTCAAACTTTTTTAACAAATAAAAAACTGACAAATTGGGTGAGCAAAATTATTCAGCCTCTTTACTTTCAGTGCAGCAAACTCTCTCCAGAAGTTCAGTGAGGATCTCTGAATGATCCAATGTTGACCTAAATGACTAATGATGATAAATAGAATCCACCTTTGTGTAATCAAGTCTCTGTATAAATGCACATGCTCTGTGATAGTCTTAGAGGTCGGTTGAAAGCACATAAAGCATCATGAAGAACAAGGAACACACCAGGCAGGTCCGAGATACTGTTGTGGAGAAGTTCAAAGCCGGATTTGGATACAGAAAGATTTCCCAAGCTTTAAACATCCCAAGGAGCACTGTGCAAGCAATAATATTGAAATGGAAGGAGTATCAGACAACTGCAAATCTACCAAGACCCGGCCGTCCCTCTAAACTTTCAGCTCATACAAGGAGAAGACTGATCAGAGATGCAGCCAAGAGGCCCATGATCACTCTGAATGAACTGCAGAGATCTACAGCTGAGGTGGGCGAGTCTGTCCATAGGACAACAATCAGTCGTATACTGCACAAATCTGTCCTTTATGGAAGAGTGGCAAGAAGAAAGCCATTTCTGAAAGATTTCCATAAAAAGTGTCATTTAAAGTTTGCCACAAGCCACCTGGGAGACACACCAAACATGTGGAAGAAGGTGCTCTGGTCAAAATCAAACTTTTTGGCAACAATGCAAACGTCATGTTTGGCGTAAAAGCAACACAGCTCATCACCCTGAACACACCATCCCCACTGTCAAACATGGTGGTGGCAGCATCATGGTTTGGGCCTGCTTTTCTTCAGCAGGTACAGGGAAGATGGCAAAAATCCATGGGAAGATGGATGGAGCCAAATACAGGACCATTCTGGAAGAAAACCTGATGGAGTCTACAAAAGACCTGAGACTGGGACGGAGATTTGTCTTCCAACAAGACAATGATCCAAAACATAAAGCAAAATCTACAATGGAATGGTTCACAAATAAACATATCCAGGTGTTAGAATGGCTAAGTAAAAGTCCAGACCTGAATCCAATCGAGAATCTGTGGAAAGAACTGAAAACTGCTGTTCACAAACGCTCTCCATCCAACCTCACTGAGCTCGAGCTGTTTTGCAAGGAGGAATGGGCAAGAATTTCAGTCTTTCTATGTGTAAAACTGATAGAGACATACCCCAAGCGACTTACAGCTGTAATTGCAGCAAAAGGTGGCGCTAAAAAGTATTAATTTAAGGGGGCTGAATAATTTTGCCTGCCCAATTTTTCAGTTTTTTATTTGTTAAAAAAGTTTGAAATATCCAATAAATTTCGTTCCACTTCATGATTGTGTCCCACTTGTTGTTGATTCTTCACAAATATTACAGTTTCATATCTGTATGTTTGAAGCCTGAAATGTGGCAAAAGGTCGAAAAGTTCAAGGGGGCCAAATACTTTCGCAGGGCACTGTATGTATAGTATTTAGAAAAATCTATGAAACACACATGAAATCTAATTCAATTGTTTTTTTAATTTCGCAATAATTTGCACACCTGTGTGTTTTATTGAAAGTGGTAGAACACTGTCACTGAAAATGCTCTAGATACTGCCATACATTCTGTAGGTTACAATCTGGTCACTTAGACAGCCATATGGTTGCTGTTGTTGTCATGCTCATCTAACCATTTTTGACCACTTATGCAGAGTGGAAGAGGACATAGTGCCATTTCACAGCCAAAATAATAAGTAAGTGATCAGGACTCAAACCTGTGTGAGAGGCAACTGCTTTCAAAATATGTAGTATTCTTTATTAACCCAAGTGTTCCCATTGTACAGGGAATCAGCTTGTACAATGCTACACTACCTATCTCTTCCCCCTCTTTCATCTGTGAGGGGGAGGGGCCGTCCCTGAGAAACAGTTGAGTGAGTCACCGTCTAAGTAATGTTGCTTTCCCACAAACGCTGAATACAGTCACTTCACCTCGCTGGGCCATTTGACAGTTATTTATTTTAGTGCGTCACTGGCAGGGGCGCTGCTAAGGATATTGGGCCCCATGAAAATAATCTTGACAGGGCCCCCAACACAGCTGAGACAGGGCTTCTCTGGGCCCCCTCTTAGTCATGGGCCCCGAGAATCGTCATCCTTTACCCCCCCTTTACAGCGCCCCTGGTCACTGGTCCCACTTCCGAAACAATAATCATGTTACCTGTAACTAACCATGACAGCCATAGTGTTACTAGAGGGAGTGGAGCAAGAGGACATGTGCATGAGTGAGCAGGATTTGTGTGTTGGCGTAACCTCTGACCTTCTGTAAGAAGAACCTCAGGAATGAAGTTCGATGACTCAAAATCAAGTGAAACAAAGTGGAGAGAACCAATCAATGGAAACACAAGTTTCATTCCAGTAAGCTCTATCTATAAAGCTCATTAAAATATTTTTACAATATATAATTTTTTAGACTTGAGTTTTGATATGGGTTTGCTTATTTCCATTGTGTCGATGGAATGAAATGTTAATATAAAGTACATTTCACTGTGCTGTCCCACCTTATTAAGATGAATGCATGAACTATTGAATAAAACAAGCCATCATGTTGTACCCGACTTTGTCTTTTGTATTGGGAAATGCGGTTAGACATTTTGGAGTCATACGTGGTTGTTTAAAGGTAAACTAGTCTTTTGTTTTGAATAAGAAGGCATAAACCATGCGTACAATCATTTGAAATAATTAATCTGAGGAGGTTGAGGACTGGTCTGAGGAGCAGGGCTCTGACTGTGAGGAGGATGTAGAGTGGGAGACCTTGGAGGTAATGATTGATCCTACGTTCTCCCAGATCCCTCTGGTTCCTGATTACTTCTTCCACAGGCCTCTGTCCCAGGGTGTGGGGAGCAAAACCTAAGCTCTCCTAAATATATCCTAATATTTTTTTGGGTGGTACATTGGGTCAGAACTGCTTCGGGGAAGCTCTCTGCTTTCCCCTGTCGAGGGATGTTTCTTCAGCTCGGGCCCCCAGTCCAGCAGCCAGGGCCCCCACTGCTCAAGCGAGGACCTGCTCAAGCGAGGACCCCTAGTTCTCCAGACTGAGTGCCAGATTGGCCAGAAACAGCCTTGTAAATACTAATGACAACACAGAGGAACACGGGAATACATTACAGTACCCCCCTCCCTAAAGAACGGCTCCTTGCTGCAACAAGACCGACTTAGAGGAGGGGCAGGTACTAGCATAAGTGTAACAAAGCTGTGTGACATTGTGATCAAATATATAAATAGGTTGAGTATAACTATGATATTTACATATAGGCCTATGCAAATCAGTCTCAGGTTGAAACTTGTACAGTAGCTCTGAAAGTTAAGTTGCACAACTTAAGGTAATGTTTATGTATGTTAAATGTATGCCTTAGTTTGAGGTTGTTATTGCATTTCAGAATATGTTCTTTAAAAACATGTCATTTGGCATTTAATTGCACTTAATATGTTTCATTATTTAATGGAAGATATTGTAAGTTAGCCTGACAAGCCAAACCCACATCAAGATGTCGGCGGGATAAACGGTTGTCTTTCAAATTCCCTTTGCCTGCAATAAGTATAGCGCTTACAACCAATCAGAGCAACAAAGTATCCAATCAGCAAAACTCCGAACACATCTTCCTTTTGTTAGAATGACTTCAGTGCTGTTCTTAATTCGTTTTTTAAAAGAAAATCTTGACTCCAAGTCTTCCAGAGTCGCGGCCAATGCCGATTCGAAAGACATATGTTCGCCAGCAGCAGCAGCCATCTACTTTGTTTTCCCAAAATTACGTTAAGCCCGCCCACCGACTCTATACACGATGTGACAGGCCTGACCAGAATTTGTATTTTTCCAGCTCGCAATCCAACAGAGAGTTGCTAGACTGACCCAAAATTATATTTGCTCCCGCTAGGGTGCGTCTAGATTTCTAGGCTAGTATGAACGTTAATTGGCGAAAGATATTTAGGATCAGACAACATTGATTCCCTCTGCTCACTTTTAAGTCAAAAGTAGGCTAAATAATATTACATTTTATTTCTATAGTGCTTTACATGGTAGGCTACTCAAAAGACACTTTACAGTGAAACCAGCACATTTAGCACAAAAAGATACAGCAATAAATCCTACACATAAAATAAGCATATTAAAAGCAATTAAAACTGAGTGTTTTTTGTGAAAACGTGGAGTGGCTAGTAAGTAGATAATCATTACAGCAGCCGTATTTCCTTTTTTGCATATTTTATGCTTCACCTCCTCGTAATTTTCCATAACAAGTTGCTGCCCAGCGGGTGAAAAATATGATGCAAACGTCTTCTCCATCTCTGCATCAATAAACCTGTGATCGATACCATGGTCTATTTAAGAAAGCCGTGAAGGTGCACTTATCCTGAAACTCTACATCTGGCTTGACATACTCTCACCTAAAGGATTATTAGGGACACTCTGTCAATTTCTCATTAATGCAATTATCTACTTAACCAATCACATGGCAGTTGCTTCAATGCATTTAGGGGTGTGGTCCTGGTCAAGACAATCTCCTGAACTCCAAACTGAATGTCAGAATGGGAAAGAAAGGTGATTTAAGCAATTTTGAGCGTGGCATGGTTATTGGTGCCAGACGGGCCGGTCTGAGTATTTCACAATCTCCTCAGTTACTGGGATTTTCATGCACAACCATTTCTAGGGTTTACAGAGAATGGTGTGAAAAGGGCAAAACATCCAGTATGCGGCAGTCCTGTGGGCGAAAATCCCTTGTTGATGCTAGAGGTCAGAGGAGAATGGGCCGACTGCTTCAAGCTGATAGAAGAGCAACTATGACTGAAATAACCACTCGTTACAACCGAGGTATGCAGTAAAGTATTTGTGAAGCCGCAACACGCACAACCTTGAGGCGGATGGGCTACAACAGCAGAAGACCCCACCGGGTACCATTCCTCTCAATTACAAATAGGAAAAAGAGGCTACAATTTGCAAGAGCACACCAAAATTGGACAGTTGAAGACCCGACAAATGTTGCCTGGTCTGATGAGTCTCGATTTCTGTTGAGACATTCAGATGGTAGAGTCAGAATTTGGCGTAAACAGAATGAGAACATGGATCCATCATGCCTTGTTACCACTGTGCAGGCTGGTGGTGGTGTAATGGTTTGGGGGATGTTTTCTTGGCACACTTTAGGCCCCTTAGTGCCAATTGGGCATTGTTTAAATGCCACGGCCTACCTGAGCATTGTTTCTGACCATGTCCACCCTTTTATGGCCACCATGTACCCATCCTCTGCTGGATACTTCTAGCAGGATAATGCACCGTGTCACAAAGCTTGAATCATTTCAAATTGGTTTCTTGAACATGACAATGAGTTCACTGTACTAAAATGGCCCCCACAGTCACCAGATCTTAACCCAATAGAGCATCTTTGGGACGTCGTGCCCTGGATGTGCATCCCACAAATCTCCATCAACTGCAAGATGCTATCCTATCAATATGGGCCAACATTTCTAAAGAATGCTTTTAGCATCTTGTTGAATCAATGCCACGTAGAATTAAGGCAGTTCTGAAGGCGAAAGGGGGTCAAACACAGTATTAGTATGGTGTTCCTAATAATCCTTTAGGTGAGTGTACACCGATCATATACACCGATGCCTATTAATGTGTAGCCCCATATGCAACAAAATGTGATGCACTGTGTCCCGACACCTTTCCATCAGAACCAGCATTACTTTTTAAGCAATTTGTGCTACAGTAGCTTGTCTGTTGGATCAGAACACATGAGCCAGCCTTCGCTGCCAACATGAACCTTGGCCACAGATGACCTTCACCGCTTTTCCTTCCTTGGACTATCTTTGGTACTGACCACTGCAGATCAGAAAACCCCACAAGAGCTGCAGTTTTGGAGATGCTCTGACCCAGTCGTCTGACATCACGATTTGGCATTTGTCAAAGTTACAAAAATCCTTACGCTTTCCCATTTTACACGCTTCTAACACATTACCTTTGAAGACAAAATGAAGAAGCAGGAAAAATGGGGAAGTATAAGGATTGCGTAAGTAACAACACTGGCCCATAGAGTAATGGAACACTGTGTGCTTCCAGTGAAATATTGGGAGTCACGATACCTGAACCAGTCAAACCTGTTTCTTTTCCTACGGATGTGTCTGTGACACACCAAAGAGGTTTTGCAAAGAATTATTTCTATTGAAATGTTGGCTAGTAAAATTAGAACTAACATCAGGATTAAGGGATTAGAAATCAATGTCTTAAAAACATAGGTGTCATTGTATGCTGATGATTCATGTTCCCTTTCACAGCCACCATTGGAGTCACTACACAGCCTCATTGAGGATCTTGATATGTTCTTGACCATTTCTGGACTAAAATCAAATTTTTTACTATATTACATATTGGAGCACTGAAATACTCAGCATTTACATTACCATGTAGTTTACCAATAAAATGGGCTGAGGGGTATGTGGACATACTAGGCATACATAAAGTCGTATGCAAAAGTTTAGGCACCCCTGACAATTTCCATGATTTTCATTTATAAATAGTTGGGTGTTTGGATCAGCAATTTCATTTTGATCTATCAAATAATTGAATGACACAATAATGTTTCAGTAGTGAAATTACGTTTATTGGATGAACAGAAAATGTGAATAATGCATCAAAATGAAATTAGTAAGATGCATAAATTTGGACACCCCAATAGATATATCACATCAATATTTCGTTGAGCCTCCTTTAGCAGAAATAACAGCCTCTAGACACTTCCTATAGCCTGTAATGAGTGTCTGGATTCTGGGTGAAGGTATTTTGGACCATTCCTCTTTGCAAAACATCTCTAGTTTAGTTAGGTTTGATGGTTGCTGAGCATGGACATCCCACTTCAAATCACCACACAGCTTTTCAATGATATTCAGGTCTGATGCACCTGTCTATGAAGTTCAAGGCTTAATGAGCTCACCAAACCAGTTGTGTGTTCCAATTGATCAGTGCTAGGTAGTTGCATGTATTCAAATCAACAAAATGACATGGGTGCCCCAATTTATGCACCTGC
Source organism: Umbra pygmaea (assembly GCA_016801145.1). Lineage (NCBI taxonomy): Eukaryota > Metazoa > Chordata > Actinopteri > Esociformes > Umbridae > Umbra > Umbra pygmaea. The sequence goes on along the minus strand of JACXGM010002039.1, from coordinate 39,231 downwards.
CTAATTTTGTGTTGATGCATATTGCACATTTTCTGTTAATCCAATGAACTTAATTTCACTACTGAAATATTACTGTGTCCTTTATGAATTAGATATATCAAAATGAAATTGCTGATCCAATTATTCATAAATAAAAATCATGGAAATTGATTTTGCATTGAAATCTTTGCATACGACTGTATACCGAAAGAAAGATCAAGTTGTATTCAAGACGATTTTCATAGAAAGATGGCAAAAACTGACAAGGAATTGCTACCTTAGAATGGACAGCACCTGACTATTTGTGGAACGATCACCTGATTAACTCTCTGGTTATATCACAGTTTGCCTATCTGTGTATGGTATTGCCTATGTAGTGGGAAATTAATGTTTATAAGATCCAAATATTGACTCCTTCAACAGCTGGTTTCTCATCCCTCCTGGGATGAATGAAGATACATTGGGGTTTCCCCCTTTCCATGAATGTCACACATCTTAACCTGTACCTATGTGATTTTGGTTGTGATCCACCCATAAAGGGAGTTTGGTAGTATTACTTGTAAAGGTTCTGTTGTCTCCACGGGGTTCTAGGAGAACACAAATGCTTGCTCCCCCTCTGGAAGATATTCAAATCCAGTCCTTGTTTTCTCCTATCCCAGCCAGTGAATTGAGCTCTATTTCAGATTGCAGCGGGGGTTTTGTGGGCTGTCCCTCTCGAAGGGAAATATAAGTCTTTGTTTAAGGTTAAACTGATGAGATTTCTTTAACGACTCTCCTGGCGACACGTCTGAGTGTGCCATAGCAAATGTGTTGGATAAATGTTGTATTAGATAGACTGTACCGCATAAGACATGCTTAGATCTTAGATCATATTTAGAAGTGTAAGCGACATGTACTTTCTTGGTGTAATTGTGTAATTCTGTGTCCGGTTAAAGAGTTGTACTTTGATGCGCTTTAATTGGAATTAAATATTATTCATTTACTAAGTTCTGTCATAGACATTCTAAATCATTTCCCAGAACATTCTCCGTGGAGGATTAATGGGATAGTAATTGATGTAAGTTATCTGGTTGCGGTCTGCTTCTATGTTTCAGCTGTTATTACGCACACAGTTTCAAACTAGGTAGCTATGCACCTTTGTCTGACTCGCGGGCAACGCGTTAGTTTCCCGGGGCGCTGTAGTATTTCTTTCCGTAGCTGTTTAAACACGGATAAATGATAATTTGTGAGTTCAGATGGTTAGATAGGAAATATCAACAACGTCTATACTATCTATCCTCTGTACGCATTTATTAAGCATTTCTCCGTTCTTAACCCAGACTATTGCAACGGGAGAAAAGGAAATACATTAATTATTAATGCTTCAACTTCATAAGTGCACATTAATTGTATCCTTTTACTCCCGACTACACCTACACCCAGTGATACAGTGCCTTGAGAAAGTATTCGGCCACTTTTAACATTTCGACCTTTTTCCACATTTCAGGCTTCAAACATTAAGATATAAAACCGTAATTTTTTGTGAAGAAGCAACAACAAGTGGGACACAATCATGAAGTGGAACGAAATTTATTGGATATTTCAAACTTTTTCAACAAATAAAAAACTGACAAATTGGCCGAGCAAAATTATTCAGCCCCTTTACTTTCAGTGCAGCAAACTCTCTCCAGAAGTTCAGTGAGGATCTCTGAATGATCCAATGTTGACCTAAATGACTAATGATGATAAATAAAATCCACCTGTGTGTAATCAAGTCTCCGTATAAATGCACCTGCTCTTTGATAGTCTCAGAGGTCTGTTGAAAGCACAGAGAGCATCATGAAGAACAAGGAACACACCAGGCAGGTCCGAGATACTGTTGTGGAGAAGTTTAAAGCCGGATTTGGATACAGAAAGATTTCCCAAGCTTTAAACATCCCAAGGAGCACTGTGAAAGCAATAATATTGAAATGGAAGGAGTATCAGACCACTGCAAATCTACCAAGACCTGGCCATCCCTCTAAACTTTCAGCTCATACAAGGAGAAGACTGATCAGAGATGCAGCCAAGAGGCCCATGATCACTCTGGATGAACTGCAGAGATCTACAGCTGAGGTGGGCGAGTCTGGACAATAGACAACAATCATTCGTATACTGCAGAAATCTGGCCTTTATGGAAGAGTGGCAAGAAGAAAGCCATTTCTGAAAGACATCCATAAAAAGTGTTGTTTAAAGTTTGCCACATGCCACATGGGAGACACACCAAACATGTGGAAGAAGGTGCTCTGGTCAGATGAAACCAAAATGAAACATTTTGGCAACAATGCAAAATGTTATGTTTGGTGTAAAAGCAACACAGGTCATCACCCTGAACACACCATCCCCACTGTCAAACATGGTGGTAGCAGCATCATGGTTTGGGCCTGCTTTTCTTCAGCAGGTACAGGGAAGATGGCTAAAATTGATGGGAAGATGGATAGAGCCAAATACAGGACCATTCTGGAAGAAAACCTGATGATAGTAGTCTACACGGGCCCACCACAAATGGACAATAGAAGATTGGATTGGATTTTGTCTGGTCTGATGAGTTTCAATTTCTGCTGCAACATTCATATGGTAGGGTCAGATTTTGGTGTAAACAACACAAAAGCATGGATCCATCCTGCCTTGTATCAAAGGTTCAGCCTGGTGGTGTAATAGTGTTGGGGATATTTTCTTGGCACACTTTGTGCTTCTTAGTAACAATTGAGCATTGTTTGAATGCCACAGCCTGAGTATAATTGTATCAGCATGCATGAATGTACAGCCATAAAATCTACAGCAACTGTGTGATTCAGTAATGTAAATATAGACCAAAATCTTAGGGAATTTTCCAGGACCTTGTTGAATCTACGTTACGAAGGATTAAGGCAGTTCTGAAGGCAAAAGGTGATCCAACCCGATATTAGCAAGATGTACTTAATTAACTTAATGGTGAGTGTACTTACCAATTTGTTAAAGTCAATCTGCATGGAGGAATGGGCCAACATTTTGTGAAAACTTTGTGCAGACTTACAGTAAAAGTTTGACCTCTGTCATTGCCAACAAAGTGTATATAACATAGTATTGAGATTAACTTTTGTTATTGACAAAAAACGTATTTTCCACTATAATTTATTCATACATTAATTAAAAATCCTACAATGTTTTCTGGATTTATTTTTCTCATTTTGTCTCTCATAGTTGAAGTGTACCTATGATGAAAATGACAGGCGTCTCTCATCTTTTTAAGTGGGAGAACTTGCACAATTGGTGGCTGACTAAATATGTTTTGCCCTACTGTTGTTGAAGGGTGGGACAAAGGGCTACAGGAGTCTTAGAAGGCATGTGGATCGTAGCTGAGGTGAATTAGTATAGTTGGAGGTAGGTGGTAGATAGACAGATAAGATGACATTGTAAGCTTCAATTGGGCAAGGAATGGTTAGGGTGTGGGCAAACAAAGTAATAATAAAAAAGTGTGTGTAGAAATGATGCATGTGCAGTAATAAACAATATCTTATCCTTAACTTTAAAGTTGATACCACCCCACCCCCAAAAAAATAAGAAGGTATGTGCCCGTCTTTCTTTACAAATGGAGGAAGACATTATATATTTTTTTCATGTTAGTTTTTAATTTATAATCAGTTAATATAAAAAATGTATAGAGTGATTCAACTTTGGCTACAAGCATATTTGAGATGTTAGATCTATGTTCCTTCCTCCTTTAAACAGAAAGATAGAGAGATAAAGGTGAAGGCAAGGAAGAGAAAAAAAAAACATTGAGATGAGTAAGAGGAACCTAATTCTTGCATTTTTACTTTGTGATCAACAGATAACCTCAGCTAGTTTCCTTAATGCTTAGGCTATCCATTCAGCTGGGAGTTAAACATTACTTGTCTTAAAGTTAGACATGAACAGTGTTGGGATAGTAGCTTGTACAGTTACATTCCAGTTACTTGCTGAGTTCACAAGTCCCTAATTAAGACAAAATGATCAAGTAAATGGAGTTCATATCTTGCTGGTGACCATGATTGATATTTTTTTTACTGTTTCTATTTGTTTTATAGGTTACTTTTAAGATATGAACTCCATTTACCTGATCATTTAGTCTTAATTAGGGACTTCCCAAAACTTGTGAACTCAACATGTAACTGGAATGTAACTGAAAAGTAGCTTTACCTAACACTGGACATGAATGGTCATTGTTTTACCCAGTGGAGAGAGCTGATCCTACATCCCATCTCTGAAATCACTCAATATAAGTGTTATTCTAAAATTACTAGTGTAAGCTAACGGTTAAGGTTTGGATAAGGCTTAACTTGAAAATGGCTGATCTGAAAAAAGTGTAATTTTTCCTAGCCTAAGAATCTTATTTTTTCTATTCTACTATGACTAGTAATAACATCTAAAATGTATGTGATTTTACTGCAAAAGTAATTTCAGTAACAGTGTTTTCAAATGGTACATACAAATGAATTCAAATGGTAAGTACAAATGAATTCAAATGGTAAGTACAAATGAATTCAAATGGTAAGTACAAATTAATTCAAATGGTAAGTACAAATTAATTCAAATGGTAAGTACAAATTAATTAAAATGCAACTAACTTGTTGCCTTATAAACACAGTATCATTCTAAGCACTCACAATCTACCCATAAGGTGTTTTTTTGGTTCTTTAATTTTTGTTACATTTTTTGTTGTTTTCCTATTTGGAATATCAAACATTCTGCAAAACAGTTCCTAAAATCTACGGTTTAAAGACAACACACACAGTCAGACTGTCATATAAATCACTAAAGACTGTGCCTCATCATAAATAATAAACAAACCAAGCTAGTGTGTAAAAGACAAATATCGGAGAGAAGGATTAAGAACTGTGAGAAGTAGACGATGATGACGTCTTTCACTGTGTTTTTCAGTCAAAATGTGCCCAGACTGTTAACAGAACAGAATAGAACAGACTGTGTGTTGTTGTGCAGAGTTCACACAGAACATTCAGCAAGTATGAGGTTTATGGCTTATTCTGTTACCCCCCTCCAATCCTCACCACTTCACCCTCCCATTCTCTTATGTCAGACAAGCATTGCAGGATTGTTGCTGAATTTTCATTCTAGAAATAATTTGATTGTTTATATGGCTTTCAAAATAAAGAGAAAGTTATGTCCGTTTACATCTAGATAAAGTGTTTGTTGATCAATGCTAAGTATTAATGTTCTGATGACACCTTAAACATTGTATCTTCTCGTTTAGAACATAATGTAAATTATAAAAAGCCCTCAGATATACAGCGAGAGAGAGTTGTGCAATATCTAAATTGAAACTCTCACCTTCTCCCTCCCACTCATGCACTCATAAACTGTTTTTATAATTGATCACTGTGCGTACGTGTGTGTGTGACTTGTGTGTGTGTTCCAGCCTGCTTGTTGAATTGTATTTGTTTTTAAGTAGTTCCTCAAAAAGGAAATGTAGAATGGGCCTTTTGTCTAAGATTTCTACTTGGTATGCTTACCATGTCTGTGTTTTACATTACATTACTCAGCGTTACCGTGGATTCTCTTCTTTGTGTTAATGTCTCTATATATCTTAAGTGGAACATTAAGGATAGAGACATTGTAGGTTTCCCAAATGGTACCCTATCTGTTATATTTGTGAGTTTAAGATGCTCTGTAGAGAAGTACGGGTGGTGTAACTTGGAACACAACTAACACCCTGCTTGAGATTATCAAGCTGCTCTTTGACTGAGCATCTTGTTGTTCCTCACAGAGCAGCAGCACTGACTTGTGGCCACCCACTGTAATTACATTCCAGGGGTGCTGGGTGCATGGTCAGCCTGGGCAGTGTGAGACCAGTGGGCACTGTGGGTGTGTGGGCACAATTTAGAACTATTGTTGCTTTCCTAGCAATTTCACTGGCTCTTCATTGTTTTTAAAGGTTGAGAATTTACCCAAAAAATAATAGTTAGGTTTTGTTAGACACATCAATTTGGTATATTTATTAACCACAATATGGAATGGGTTAATACCAACGCATTCTTCCTCCGTCTGCTTTTACTACTTCATGGACTAATATATAAAATCACAACTTATGCATCTAGCCTCTTCCTTCCCAATTTTGATATGTATTCATTGCACAGGGATGAACTGTTACAGTAACTCACTGTTACTGAGGTTGTGTTCATGAGGGACCAACACGATGTGAGTTTAGCAACAAATATGCAGTACAGTTATAGTCAAAGGTCCGTAAATTGGTTCGTGTTTATTAACCACAAGCCTAAGAGTGCTCGTCTGCAGCCAGACTCTTCACTTACATTCTGGCACGCACTCACAGCGCATACTCCCTCTATTCATTTACATTTTAGTCATTCAGCGGACGATTTTATCCAGAGGGACTTAAAGTAAGTATATACCCCTGGAGCAACTTAAGGTAAAGTACCTTGCTCAAGGACACAAGACATTTGACACCGTCAGGAACCTTCTGACTACAAGTGTGACTCACTAACCACTGAGCCAGCTGACACACTTACTCCCCTTGGTCGCTCACAGACTCTATAAACCCTCCCCCTTACCCTGCAGAACCACGAAGTTTCACTGCATGTAATTAACTTCCTATTTGCCTGCTTGCCACCGCAAGAACAAAGGATGACCTCTTCTCTCTCTCAGGTTTGGGGAAGATTAGAAGCAAACAAGCGGAACATGGACAGACAGCAAAGATCATCTCACTGCTAACTGAAACTCGTTCAGGAATCTCTGACCGACTGAAACTGGTTTTACCTATTTCATAGATGGGGCGGAGTTGGAGTGTTGGGTAGTAACAAGATGTTGCTTTGCAAGTGTTAGGTTTTAGAAAGGAAAAGTGTGTGGACCATTAGTTTACCAGGAGGAATGTGTTAATATCTTTGCTCTAAATATATTAACATAATTCAATTAATATGATTACCATTCGTCACATCCAGGGCAACAGCAATTTAACATCCAGTAAGACCAGTGTAATCCTACAAATTTACATTAGTGCCTGAAGCAATCTGTTTATATAATAAATCTAGTTGACTACATTTTCGTGTTTTCTTTTTTGTGTTATATGTGAAGCACCATGAAATTTCAAACTAATTTCCACATGGGGATTAATAAAGCTCTAAACTATAATAGAAGCACCTTCTTATCAGTCCTAATCTTACAACATGTCTTATTTGACTGAACAAAAACATTGTGTATGACTAATAACATGCCACAGACCCATTGTTTATTTAATTAATGTTATCTTATCGTGGCTAATCCACAAATAGTTTGTCCATAGTAGAGTGGTCTGTCTGAGTGATACTTCAATCTGTTGAGCAACAGTGTTCAAACAAACAAGATCCTTCTACACTTGTTTCGTTATGTGACTGTGCCAGTGCATGAGTAGCCAGTCACATAAGCACACAAAATGTACACATAAACCTTCAATACAGTCATTTCTAAATTGGATTTGTCAGTGTTTATACACAACTTGCCTTTAGAAAATTCTGTATAATTTAATTGTAATGTTATACATGGACATGGGGTAGCTGTTGCTTATGAAATCGCCCAAACCTAAGCTGACAGGTAAAACTAAACCTTGAGTGTAGACAGCTTAAAAGTGATTTATAGGAAATAGTGTAATTTGGATACAACCTGTTTATTCATTTAATGTTATCTTATCGCTGCTAAAACACAATTAGTTTGTCCATATTGGAGTGGCCAGTCCACTTGATGTGAAAGTGTGTTAAGCGATAAGATATCAAATAAACATATTAAATAATATTTGGTTCCCTTATGTGGCTTTGCCAGTGATGGAATAGCCATGTACACACACGTACAGAAATGCGTTTTATATTATGCATAAAGACGCACTGACACTTCTAAATAGGTCTTGTTCGACAGATGATTGAGGATTGCCCCCTAATTGTCAAATTCCGCCTAAAAAAAAACAAACCCAAAGTTAACCTATGTTACACTGGACCTGAAACAAGGAGAAACATTTGGTTTATATTTTTGAAAAGCAAAGACTTTGAATTTTTCTATTTTTATTTTATTTCACCAGGTTTGCTGATTGAGAACCTTTTCTCATTTGCAATGGCGACATGGCCAACACTATATATGAATTCAATTTAAATACATGTAAAAATAAAAATTGTCAACAATTACCATTTAAATACTGAATCTATAAAAATTATGGGACTAATGCATCTTTTTATTGATATTTTGGATGGTGTTGATATGATTACTCATCCAGAGCTGAAAGTGCTCCTGAAAACTGAGCTACAAGCCAGAACTGCAAAAACAATTTGTTCACATAAAAAATGTGATTTCCATGAACAATATGACCATTCTGTATGGCATGTGGGGTCTTTGGTTCAATTGGGTAACATTATTTTATGGTATTCTTGGAGCACAAGAATACAGCAGGTCACTGAAATCAAATGAAAGATCATGGACTGTGTTCACCAGCTTAGTTAGATATCACATAGCAGGAACAGGAACTGCTTAGACAAAGCATTTGAAACAATAATAAAGATAATTGCTTTGTATGTACATTTAGGGGAAGAGCTGAGCTTATTATGACGTGGCCAAGTGTCCAAAGTTTTGGTTCTAATTCTTTAACTGCCAAAGTGAAAGCTCTGTTGTGCCATGTGTGAGCAAGACCGTTAAAGCAAATTGCTCCTCCACCTATAATACACATCTGAGGTCATGGCTGTAAATAATAATGTCTTTAAATTAACATAACTGGATAATTTACTGACAAATTTAAGATCATTTTATTAAATTGCAGCAGACTGTACTGTTGTACTGTAGTTGTATCATATACATTTTCGAAACTGGTAGAATAATGAATTATGTAGGTGTCCTGGATCTAGAGAAATCAATAGCAGAGACTGCGTTGGCAACTGGCTTGCGCTGTGGAGTGGAGAAGTTAAAAGTTATGTATGCAAACATATTGTTTTGTGTTAGTATTGTGTTCTGGTATATTCTTAAAAGTACATTGTTCAAAACGCCTAGCCAATTCTGTCATTATGATTTAAAAAATATATGTTTTATTTTAAATCACTGACATTAGTTTTATGTAGGGATATATTTTGTAAGAAAATAAAACACTGAAATATGTTGCTAATTGTATGTTTATTTGGACATTTGGAGACTGGTCTCAGCAAAAAGTAGTCAATGCCAAATGTTTTCCATGTGGGTACATATGAATTGAAAACTGGCCACCAGGGGCTATGATTAATTGGCATTCTGTTGGACAGGGATGGCTGATTGACATTTGTTAGTGCTATGTATAGAACATGCCAATAAAAATGTGTCCCTTAATTACTGTGCTTATTTTATTCCAACTTTTAGAATATGAGCCAGGTTTGATCAAATAACTGTTAGACTGGTCTTATACCTTTCTAACCATTCCATCAACTAATTTCATAAAGAATCCCATACTATGATATAGCAGCAATATAACAAGTATTTTAAGTGTTTTATACACATACTGTATTTCAAGGCTTACATGTAGGTATGAGACAGGTAAATAAAAGTTATTTACGAACGTCTAAATGGTGATAAATGTCATTTTCCATTAAATAAATAATAACAAACCTCTGAGGCTTTAAACTGTCATCCTAAAACCTGTGCTATAAACTACAATAGCAAAACTAGGATTTACATGAACGGTACGGTATGTTAACTAGTTCACTTTGTTTTAAATTTGTGTTACTTGGGTGCATGAATCACATTACTAAAGTATATCCTTGTTTGTGTGTGTTCCATTTGCATTTACTGTTATAAATCACATGACTAAAACACAGTACTGACGTCAATAAAAAAACAGGCACATACTGTGAAATTCAATATTGTTTAATGGTGCTGTAAAATATAGGATATCAGGCCTTGCTTAGACAAAGCAATTGAAACTGTATCACAGATTATGAAGAAAATAAATTACTGGTAGTACAGTTGTTGTACAAACCGATGTTTCCTATCTCTGCCTATTTTCAATAAACGTTTTATTATATCTTGACCTATAAACAGTGTTTGTTCTGCTGCCTATCTTGATATAGCCAACCGTTATCAACTGGTCAGGTTGACGGAGATTCTCAAATCATCTTTTCCTTGATGATTAAAAAGAATATGATAAGAATTTGAGAAGGTGAGGAGAGAAAACATGAAAACATGAAGACATTCTATAAATAAATATAAATAGCATATTGTTTATAATATGAATGTGTTTTTCTCTTCTGAATCAGCAGAATATTCAAGCAGGTGTCAAATATCAAATAATTTCTGAAAAGGTCACAGGACACATTCCTTGACTGGATCTCTCTGTTTCTGGTTAAGAGAGGACAGGGGAGAAAGGATAAGGGATTATATTTTGCCCAAATTAGAATATTCCTCAGTTGTTGATGTAGCTAAAGTATTCACCCTAGATGGGTACTTAATAATTGGTCCAACTGTTCCATTTTTCACTCCCATTGTAGAGCTAAAACAGGTACATATCGGCTCGGAGTAAGACATTGGTTATTTCTAGTGAGTTATTATTTGCTCGAATCGTACTCACTCATTATCTTAAAAAAAACACAGGTGTCAGCCACACAGCCACATGTTAGCTGAGAGCAGACTGGGGAGTTTACATAGTGAAAAAGTGAGTCACTGGTAAATAAACACATTCAAATATATTAATAAATATAAATGCATCATAAACAAAAGTCTTTATGTGATGACTATTATTTTTCTTATTAGTGTTCAGAGCCGTCACAACCAGCAGCTGAGACATAATGTTCTCTCAGCTCTGGTTATAAACTGTGGTTGTATTTAAGTGATTTTTTAGAACGCTGAGTCAATCCAGCCTGAACTGGATAACTTACTGGCCTCAGGGTTAGTCTAAACAAACATGCCTTGACCCTGACCGAAACACAAATATGCACTCTATCTATTCTTGTCCATGGCAGTTTTCTTTCAGAACTCCTCTAGTTGAAATTAAAAACCTTATTTGAGGTGCAGATTAAAACAAACAAGATCAGTGCTGAATGAAACTTTACTCACCCTGTGAGTAAAACAGGACTCTGTGAGGTCACAAGCCTGCTGTCGCTATGGAAACAGTTGATAGGAAGTGGTTGAGACTGAAATTATATCACACCACACAGACAAATGCACATGTTTAAAGTATGGACAACACCCACAACAACATTGAGCATGTTGATTCAATAGTGCTGGTCTGCTTGATGTCTGTGGTGATGACTCCAGATATTCACAAAAACATAATCCAGGCTTATCTTACTCAGTTTTACTAAATGTAAACAATGTGTCAGCATAAGGTGCCAGAGTTATTAAATGTTGTCCAGGAATGGAATTTTGCAACAAAAATAACTCACTGTTGACTTAGCACTGATTTAAAAACCGCTCTTAATATCTTTTTATATTTTCAGAAATGTTTTATCAAATTAGCATAGAGTTCCTTTTTACTATACATTTGCGAGTAGGCTAGGACAAAAATAACTTTCTTCCTTCTCTGAGTTCATAGGAAACTACACATAAAATTCTGTTACCAGGAAACAGAGATCAGATCAAACAGAGAACCATGGTCAGCCAGAGAGTTTATTACTCTGTCCCAAACAGCACCTCAATGCCTATGTGTTCTGGTCTAAAGAGGTGTGTTAGTGTACATATGCAACAGTTTGCCGTTTTGAAAGTAGAATACCAGTCTGCTGTTTGTTTTGGTTGTGCTGTTGTTTGTAGGTTAACAGTGTGTTCATTTGTCGAATGTAGATGCAGTAAGATCATTATTTCACAGTTTCTCATTGGTTAAATTTTTCCTGGACGTCTCTATGGTAAAATCATGCCATGTGAAAAACATTCGCATTGACAGGAAATGAGACAGCATTGGTATAAGCAAACAAATATAAATTCTGTTTAAAGTCTAGCCTAGGTTATTTATATGAATATTTAAAAACACTATGCATTATTTTTGAAAATATACCCTCACCAGCAACTTCATTAGGTACACCTGTTCAACTGCTCATTAACGCAAATATCTAATCAGTCAATCACGTGGCAGCAAGGCAAAATATTTAAGTATGTAGGCATGGTAAAGATGATCTGCTGAAGTTCAAACCAAACATCAGAATGGGCAAGACAAGAGGCATTATGCATGGCGGCAAAATAACACAGCGTTCCAAGACAAACAGTTGCTTCCCACAGTAAAATTTGGTGGAGGTTTCATCATGCTGTGGGGCTGTGTGGCCAGTGCCGGTACAGGGAATCTTGTTAAAGTTGAGTGTTGCATTGATTCCACTCAATATCAGCAGATACTTGAGAATGATATAGAGGAATCAGTCACAAAGTTGAATTTACACCCAAAACACAAGACAACGACTCAAAAGACTGCTCAAAATCTAAAGTACAATATTCTGGAATCGCTATCACAGTCCCCAGACCTGAATATCATTGAAATTCTGTGGGGTGGTTGAAAGCGGGTTGTCCATGCTCGGCAACCATCAAACCTAACTGAACTGTAGATGTTTTGCAAGGAGGAATGGACCAAAATAGCTTAATCCAGACACTCATTACAGGCTCTAGGAAGCATCTAGAGGCTGTTATTTCTGCTAACGGAGTCTCAACTAAATATTGAGGTGATATTTCTGTTGGGGTGCCCAAATTTATGCACCTGTCTAATTTCATTTCGATGCATATTGCACATTTTCTGCTCATCCAATAAACCTAATTTCACTACTGACATATTGCTGTTTCCTTCAGTTATTTGGTAGATCAAAATGAAATTTCTGATCCAAACACCCAATTATTTATAAAGGAAAATCATGAAAATTGTCAACGATGCCTAAACTTTTAAATAAAATTGTATACTACACGATTTTAGTGCTGATTTACAGTTGTGCCCAAAAGTTTGCATACCCCTGGAGAAGTGGTAATAGATGTACCATTTTTAAATAAACATAGATGTACCATTTTTAAAGAAACATGAGTGAGCAGGCAAAACATTTTTGCAATGCCAAAATGAGGCAGGAGTCAACTGCAGGTTGTGTTTCTGTAGCTTTTATTCTCAGCCTGCAAACAGTGCGCGGCGTAGATAGCAAAACAGATAAACAGCGGTATCAATAGTAGACCGCACAGAATATAAAGATATATGTCTTCTCCCGTATGGAACTCGGGAGCGTCTTCAGACGAACAAAGATGAAAATAACCCACAGTTTCCTGCTGCTGGGCAGACCTTCTTATACCTGTAAAATACAGCAGGTGTAAGTAATACGTCCTGATGAGGGAATAGCATATCAGTGGTGTCAGAAAACAGGGGAACTAGACCGTCTGATTCCTGATGCGCCAGGAGAGGGTGCCTGGGGCTCTGCTCTTATTACATTTTTTTTCCTTTCTCATGGAATTCATATTTAACTGTAAGTCATAAGAGAATGGCACAATCATAAAACAAAATGTGGCAACAAAGAAAATAAAGTCTGCATACCATACGGCATATTGCCCCCTTTAGCAACAATGACAGCGTGCAGCCATTTCTGATAGTTATCTATGAGGCCCTGAATTCTTGCAGGTGGTATAGCTGCCCATTCGTCTTAAGGTCAGGAGACTGTTATGGCCACTCCAGAACCTTCACCTTTTTCTGCTGTAACCACTGGAAGGTAAACTTGGCCTTGTGCTTAGGGTCATTGTTGTGCTGAAAAGTCCAAGAGCATCCCATGCACAGCTTTCATGCAGAAGTATACAAATTGTTGTCTGCCAGTATTGTCCGATAACATGCTGCATTCATCATGCCTTTCGAGCTCACACGCCCCAAAACATAAATTAGCCACCCACCACCATGCTTTAAAGTGGGGATGGTATTCTTTTCACTATAGGCCTTGTTGACCCCTCTCCAAACATAGCACTTGTTGTTGTGACCATAAAGCTTTATTTCGGTCTCGTCACTCCAAATTACAGTGTTCCAGAAGCTGTGAGGCATGTCAAGGTGTTGTTGGCATATTGTAACTGGGCCTTTTATGGCACAGGTGCAGTAAAGGCTTCTTTTTGGCAACTCAACCATGCAGGTCATCGTATCATCCTATTGTGCTCCATGAAACATCCACAGAGTCTTTTTCTAGAGCAACATGTATGTCAGTTTTGTCTGAAATCTTTTTTGGTCTACCTGACCTTGGCTTGGTATTAAGAGAAACCCAAATATTCCACTTCTTAATAAATGATTGAACAGTACTGACTGGCATTTGCATAGCTTTGGATATCTTTCTATATCCTTTTCCAACTTTATGCTGTTCCATTAACTTATTACGCAGGTCTATTGACAGTTATTTTCTGTGCCCTGTGGCTCAGTAGCTAGCCTGCTCAGTGCATCCATGTGTGTCACATCCTGCCCTAGTGGGTAGGATGTGTCATTTATGTCTGTTCTTTGTGTGACTGTTTTGCCCTTTCCTAGTGTTTGGTTTTCTTGTATATTGGTTCCTAGCTCCCCCCTGTGATTATTCTGTGTATTGTTTTCCCCTGTGTTTTTGTAGCCACGCCCTCTTCTTGGTCTGGGCTTTCCGATCTCCTGGGTGTTCCTGTTAGTTAATTCTTCTGTATCTGCTTGATTAGTCAATGTGCTTCAGCCTTGTGTTATTGAGTGTTTGCTCCTCTCTATATAATGTGCCCAGGCCAAGTGGAGGGTTGCTGAAGCATTGTGGGTTTACCACCCCGTCATTGTGTATTCCTGATTTCTACGTGAGAGTAAGTTTTCTAGTATTCCGTTTATTCCTGTTTGCAAGTCAGTGTTTGGTTTCTGTTTACCCAAGTTCCGTTTTGTATTATAGTGTCCGTGCCGCTAAAAGAGCACGAGGAGTATATTGTTTTGTACCTAGTGTTTTTCCTGCCGGTGACTCGTTTTCTTTTGCTGTTGTGGGGTTTCTAAATAAACCACCAATGTCTCGCTCACATTATACCGCCTCCAGTCTCTCTCCCTCAACCTACACGACACATCATGACAATGTGAGAGCCAACATACTCATTAGTTATTATACAGACACTAATTGCAATTCCACAGTTGTGTGAAATTTTAACCTGTGTGTGTCACCAATTGGTGGAGTGCTGCAGAGATGGGTGTTCTTCTGGAAGCACTCCACCAATAAATTTGACATATTGTCACACCCAGCCCAGTGAGGGCTGGCGTGCATGAACTGAGATATGGACTCCTTTATATATTGAATAGTTATTTCTATGTACAGTGAACCCTCATTTTTCGTGGGGGTTACATTCCAAAAAGAACCCGTGATAGGCGAAATCCGTGAAGTAGTAACCTTTATTTTTTTTACAATTATTATACAATGAAATACTCCATAATACATTGAAACCAAAGAACAAAACCTTGTATAAACGTTTTTTTTACAAATAAGTACTGTACTGTAAAATACAAATTTTAATCATCAATACGAACTGAAGGCTTCAAATTGCGGAGATCAGCACTGCCCCACCGCGACCCGAGTCATTGGAGTAGAACGGCAGAGAAATGATTATGAAAAAAATACAAAGTACAGTAGGACAAATAGTGACTCACGTGTATTTCGCTGCTCTTCTGACTGAGCACCCTGCAAATCCGTGAAGCAGCGAGAACGTGAAAGGTGAACCGCGATATAGCGAGGGTTCACTGTATTCTGTTTAGTTTGTGTTCCTTGAATATATTTAATGCATTGCATGGGGTTTTATGTTTTCTATTAGTATTATATGAAATGTCCCTTTAAGTGTTTGTGACACCTCTCTCTGGTTTGGCCATTTCCTAGGATAGGGTTTGGTTTAGGTTGGGCAGGTGTCTTGTAGATCTGTTGATTGATGATAACGTTCAGCCGTGTTCTATTATCTAGTTAGTTAGTCACCACCTACCTGCCTGTTGGTCTCCCTCCTCTACACACCCTACACAAACCATGACACATATCCAAAAAAGTCTAAGTCTTTCCTTTAAAAAACATCAATCATATGAATGTACTTACTACAGGTCCAGTGCAACCAGAGGGTAACTTTAGGTATGCTTTTTTAAGGCAGAATGTATTGCTTAAGAGGTTAAATAGTTCACACACATTTGCAACATGCAGTGCTCATCATATTTCTATATACAATAAGGAGCCAAAAGATTATGGCCAGTCATAAAGCATGCAAATAACTTTAATCAGCTCCTAACAAGAACACATTTCAAGGTCTGGGTAGATTTGATGGTAAGAAAACAGAAAATCTGTTATCCTAGTCAATGTGTTGGATGCAGCAGAAATGGGCAGGAGAGTTAAGACCTGAGTGACTTTCACAAGGTCCAAATATTTATGGCCAGACAACTGGGTCAGAGCATCTCTGAAATGGCAAGGCTTGTGGGGGGCTCCTGGTCAGCACTGGTGAGTAACTTACATCAGTGGTCTGACGAGACACAAATTACAAACTGGTGATAGGCGCCCAGGGCTGATGAATGCACATCTGAACCCTGTTTACTCTCATCAACATTTTGTATGTACACTAAAACAAGTTTCATTGTTGTTCTTAGTAACCCCTGTTTTTAAAGTTGTTGTGTTAGCAATAATTTAGTTTTCATATAAGTGATTCGTTTTTTTCTTGTCACAACACTTACTCAGTTATTTTGGATTTTCTAATATTCTTTAAATATTTAAACAGTTTAAAAATCCTGTAAGAAAATACTAGCAAATGCTTACTGGATTGGTCCTATGCAAATCCTATACAAAAAGCCCAAAAGATTGCTATAAGACTACTTCTTAAAAAAAAACATTTTGAAATAATATGAATCGTATCGTATTATGATAGAAAATCTTAACCTCTTAAGCCTCCCCCCTAATTGTCAAATTCTGCCTAAAAAAACATACCCAAAGTTAAACTCTTGTTACATTGGCCCTGAGGCAAGTACAACCATATGGTTGATATTTTTTTAAAGAAAATACTTTTTGGATATGTAAAATTCATTTCAAACAAATATACACAGTGAATATGGCACAAGATGAAATAAAGAAAATGCAGAATTATTTTCTGTTTTTATTTTTCTACATCCTCTTTGAAAGAACCCTACAATGCTATGTATTAATATAGGATACTGGATCCAATCCAAATCATGTTGTTAAGGGGCTGGCCACATTAGTCTAACATTTTGTAGTGATTGAGTAAACAGCCAATGAGCTATGGCTTTGTTTGTGAAACTATATGTTTAGAAAAAATGCACCGTGATGACATTTACATCCGGGTCCTGAGACGAACAAAACATTTCTTTGCTAAATTATCTCTGTCAGTCTTCGGTTAAAATTGTTAATCTTGCACATTTTTAAGATCTCTGTTTCATAAGGATGACGTATATGTCAAAATTGCTAAGCTTTTGGACACTTTTCACATCCGTCTTTTGTTCAGAAGTGCAGGGAAAATACAGTAGTTTTTTCATTTATTTATGAGTAGATTTAAAAGTCCGGGAAGAAAATGCAATTTTTACATTCAAGATGGATTTTACCTGGGAACACTATGCTTTAAGTCATTACAGCATGAAGAAGGATTTTATGACCGTAAGTAAAATATTTTGTACTAAAAGCTTAACTTGAGTGACGTCTGCTAACCTGTATTTCCTAAGTAAAATGTAATTGTTTTCAAGACGCGTACCTGACATTAAGTACTCCCAAGATTACTAAGCTTTATGAACATATAAGACTTTTATAAATATCCTAAAAAATGAGCGTGGAAGTTGTGTTTCTAGTTGGCATTTTGTATTTTTTTTTGTAGAAAAAAAACATTACTGTTTGCCGTATATGTAGTTTGAATTAGCCACCATAACTTTGTGAATTTTACACCTAGAGTAAAACCAAGATTTCTGCTAGAACCCCAAAATTCTAAGCTTTAAGGAGATATAAGACTTGTATATATTACCTAAAAGATGAGGGTGCTAGCCGTGTTTTCCTTTTGCCATTCGATTTACGTTTAAGTACAAAAACGGCTAGTTGAGTAAACAAGCTAACAGCTTTTGGTACTGGCTGTTTACGCCACATTATGAATAATAGTTTTCTCGTTTTCATAGCTATTTTAAAATCGAGATATTTGCTAGAACCCCAACATTATATGCTTTAAGGACATATGATACATGTATTTAAAACTTAAATATTGTATTCGTGAGCTTTGATTTTATTCCTTAATGTATTTACTATGAAGTGAAAACAAAAACTTTTTTTTTCAAGACGCGTAGCTGACATTAAGTAGTCGTAACGTTGTGAATTTTATAGCTACACTAAAACCAAGATATTTGCTAGAATCCAAAGATTCTAAGCTTTAATGACATATAACACATGTATATATAACCCAATAAATGACGGTGTTAGCCTTGTTTCTAGTTTGACATTCCATTTAATTTGAGGCACATGTGTACAAGGCATGTAGCTTACATTATGAGGGGAAATTATTATTTTTGTTATAGCTACTGTAGAATGGTGACATTTGCTACATTCCTGAGTGTCTAAGCTTTCTGTAGATATATAACATGTATATATAACCTAAAAAATAGGACTTGTGAACTGTGATTGTTTGGACTTGTGAACCAGTGATATCTTTTTAAGACTACCGGCGCCGGTATAGTGGTCCCTAAGTAGTTAAAGGATTGTTTTACTAGGAGTGTGTCTTTTTGTCAAAAAGCACATGTACATACAGTGCCTTGCGAAAGTATTCGGCCCCTTTGAACATTTCGACCTTTTGCCACATTTCAGGTTTCAAACATAAAGATATAAAACTGTAATTTTTTGTGAAGAAGCAACCACAAGTGGGACACAATCATGAAGTGTAATGAAATTTATTGGATATTTCAAACTTTTTTAACAAATAAAAAACTGACAAATTGGGCGAGCAAAATTAATCAGCCCCTTTACTTTCAGTGTAGCAAACTCTCTCCAGAAGTTCAGTGAGGATCTCTGAATGATCCAATGTTGACCTAAATGACTAATGATGACAAATAGAATCCACCTGTGTTTAATCAAGTCTCCGAATAAATGCACCTGCTCTGTGATAGTCTCAGAGGTCCGTTGAAAGCACAGAGAGCATCATGAAGAACAAGGAACACACCAGGCAGGTCCGAGATACTGTTTTGGAGAAGTTTAAAGCCGGATGTGAATACAGAACGATTTCCCAAGCTTTAAACATCCCAAGGAGCACTGTGCAAGCGATTATATTTAAAAATGGAGTATC
This sequence comes from Umbra pygmaea, assembly GCA_016801145.1. Lineage (NCBI taxonomy): Eukaryota > Metazoa > Chordata > Actinopteri > Esociformes > Umbridae > Umbra > Umbra pygmaea. Next base: position 20,064 of record JACXGM010002039.1, on the reverse strand, counting down.
AGACCACTGCAAATCTACCAAGACCCGGCCGTCCTTTATGGAAGAGTGGCAAGAAGAAAGCCATTTCTGAAAGATTTCCATAAAAAGTGTTGTTTAAAGTTTGCCACAAGCCACCTGGGAGACACACCAAACATGTGGAAGAAGGTGCTCTGGTCAGATGAAACCAAAATCAAACTTTTTGGCAACAATGCAAAACATTATGTTTGGCGTAAAAGTAACACAGCTCATCACCCTGAACACACCATCCCCACTGTCAAACATGGTGGTGGCAGCATCATGGTTTGGGCCTGCTTTTCTTCAGCAGGGACAAGGAAGATGGCTAAAATTGATGGGAAGATGGATGGAGCCAAATACAGGACCATTCTGGAAGAAAACCTGATGGAGTCTGCAAAAGACCCGAGACTGGGACGGAGATTTGTCTTACAACAAGTCAAAGTCCAGACCTGAATCTAGAATCTGTGGAAAGAACTGAAAACGGTTGTTCACAAATGCTCTCCATCCAACCTCACTGAGCTCGAGCTGTTTTGCAAGGAGGAATGGGCAAAAATTTCAGTCTCTCGATGTGCAAAACTGATAGAGACATACCCCAAGCGACTTACAGCTGTAATCGCAGCAAAAGGTGGCGTTCTTCTGGAAGTTTCTCCACTCTCCAAAGAGAAATTCTAGAGCTCCATCGGGTGCTTGGTCACCTCCCTGACTAAGGCCCTTCTCCTCCGATTGCTCAGTTTGGCCGGGGGTTTATTTCATTTTTTATTTTTAATAAATTTGCTAAGACTTTAAATACACTTCTTTCTCATTATCGTTATGGTGTATTGTTTTATAGGAACTTTGAGGGAAATAATGATTGTAATCCATTTCGGAATAACATAACCAAATGTGGAAAAAGTGAAACACTGTGAATACTGTCTGGATGCACTGTATTACTGTAGAAAGGGGTAAAAGGATACAATTAAGATGCACTTATGAAGTTGAAGCATTAATAATTAATATTACCTTTCCTCCCCTGTTGCAATAGTCTGGGTTAAGAATGGAGAAATGCTTAATAAATGTCTATACAGGATTTATAGAATAGACGTGGTTGAATATTTCCTATCTAAACATCTGACCTCATAATGATCATTTATCCGTGTGTGAACAGCTACGGAAAGAAATACCAGAGCGACCTAGGAAATTAAAGCATTGCCCGCGAGTCAGACACGGTGCCTAAGCTACCTAGCTTGAACTGTGTGCGTGAGAAAGGCTGAAACTTTAGAGCAGACCGCAACAAGATAACTTACATTGCCATTAATAACTCCACCGGAGATGTTCTGGGAAAATGATTTAGAATGTCTATGACAGTAACTTAGTAAGTGAATAATATTTAATTCCAGTTAAAGGGCATCAAAGTACAACTCTTTAACCGGACACAGAATTACACAATTATACCAAGAATTACACGTCGTTTACACTTCTAAATATGATCTACGGTCTAAGCATGTCTTATACGGTACAGTCTATCACAACATTTATTCAACACATTTGCTATGGCACGCACTAACGTGTGGCCAGGAGAGTCGTTAAAGAGATCTCATCAGTTTAACCTTAAACAAAGACTTATATTTCCCCTCGAGATGGGACGCCCACATCTCCCGCTACATACGAAATACATATCAGTTCACCCCGTGGAGACAACATAAGACCTGTACAACCTTTACAAGTAATAATACCAAACTCCCTTTATGGGTGGATCAAAACCAAAATCACATATGTACAGGTTTAAATGTGTGACATACATTAGGGTTTGCCCCCTTTCCATGAATCTTAATTCATCCCAGGAAATCCGTTGTTAGATGAGGAGTGATGAGAAGCCAGCTGTTGAAGGAGTCATTATTTGGTCCTATAAATATTAATTTCCCACTACAGATCGCCCGTTTCGTCGCCAGGTCTGACGCGTCGCCAGGTCTGACGCCAGGTCTACCACAGCTTCTGTAGGCGACCATGTGCTTCCCAGCTAGAATGGTCTTCCCCCCGCAAGGGTGCAATGTCAGGTTCCCATGAGTAGAGTGGGGTTAGCAGGAAATGTTGATCGCCCGTTGTAGAGAGTTCATTTCACAAATACACCACTCACAGTGCTTTTGCCATTTTGAAGTAGATGTTTGATTTCTGTACTTCGCCTGTTCTGTAAAATTACATTAGTCAAAAAAAGTTTTTTTTGAAAAAATTATATTGCTCAGAATATGCTGCTTTATGTGAACATACTGAACATTAATGTAATTCATCAGTCACTTTTTCTAAATTTTGCTACCAAACATATAAACGCTCATATGATGTCACTGTCCCAAGCACATACCACAAAGTTTAGACTTAAATAAAACTAAGACTAAAAATTGCAAATATCCTAAATCAAGTACAGGATGATAACACAGATGTACCGTATATGTGTGAGTCTACTCCAGGCATAATATTTAGAGTCAGCTCTGATCAAAAATAATTTTTCCCAAAATTTGATATCATATGGTGACACTATATTGTGATGTTTAAATTGCCAATTGTTTGGAGACCCTTGGGGAGAAGGGGTTCTTGTTCAACCAGGAAGTACAGAAAACTTCTCAGAAGTACATGTAAAGGTTAGAAATTGAGTCATCTCTTTTATTTTTTTCAATAAATCTAATATTTTTGTCACTCCGGCTTCAGTACCCTTTCCAACTGTCTTTTGGTGTGATGCTTTTTACATAAAAATGCCAAAGAAACATTACAGTTTGTCAATATTACATAAAAAAATCTATGTTATCATGTTGCAGTGGGAATGCTGTTAGCATGCTAGGATATAACCGCAAGGCCCAAAGTTTTGCTAAGTGCATGAAACCTCATATGATGTGACACTTCATATGACACTATTGTGTGACAGGTTTGTTATGTCACATAATACGATCCGTTTGTTACACCATATATCTCCTGTAACATTTCCCCTGCCTGCCTGTGCCAGTTGATTCTCTTAGGACACTTGGACTGTTTATGGTATTATGTGTTGTCCCTTCAGGTATTCCTTGTTTAGTTCATGTATCTATCACTGGTCTTTAGTCTTTCCCTGTAGTGTTTTGCCCAATTATGATCCTTCATGTGTTTAGTGTAGTTCATGTTTCCTGTTCCCATCATTCCCTCACTTGTCTTTGTTATCCAATCCCTGTTGTTACAGTTTTTCTTGATTGCTAAAACACTAAAAGTAAATGCCCAGACCAAAGCATTGAAACCGTACCATTTACATGCATGTCGTACACACAGGCACGGAACGAATAAACACAATGTCAGCATGCCACCGTAAACAATTCTGCAACACACGGTGCAAAACACTACACACAGTGCTGCATGTAACACACGTTGGCCAATGATGAAACACTATGCAGTCAGCATGTCCATTCAATAGTCAAAACACAAACGACATTAGCAACACCCCTGCACAGACAGTAAAATACTTAACCGGTAATTGAACACCAATCAGTCACATGTAGCAGTATACATAGAGGAGAATGAGAAAGAGACGGGGGAAGAGGGAGAGGAGAAAGAGGAAGAGACTCTGGCAAAAACCAGACATCGGGGCCGAAACATCATCGGCCAAAGGGCCATAGAGAACGTCCGCGGGCAGTGCGGGGGCAAAGTCACCATGTGTGCCGCCATTAGTGGTCAGTGGGTCCTCCTTGGTTGTGGAAATAAAAACGATTAAAAACTACAAATGACAGAAGTGTCTTAAATACAGTTTACCAGTGTGTTCTGTCTGCTTTGACTGTTTATTGTGCATCGATCTGAAGAGGGCCTATCGAAGTCAGCGTGTTAAGTTGTGATTTGTAGAATGTCTATTTGACATGGCAGTTTGATGTTAATCTCCAAGTGTTGTGTTAAGAATTCTTGGGTGTTGAGTTTTGACACAAATGAGCCACATTTTGTGTGTTAACAATTGGGGAAAACTGTGATATGTTTCATTTCTATTATTTTTGGAAAATATTTTTTTGAGTTTCACCTGAACCGTAGCCTATGCTCCTCCAGTAGAGTCCTATAATAATGCATTTAATTTTCATTATTTAAAAAACAGACTCATGGGTTTATTTTATGTTTCTACTCTTCCAAACAGCCATGAACATTTAGCTAATATATTTGAAACATAGCAAATAATTTTAGATTTTAACCCTGTAAAGTCGATTGACGCTCTAGAGCATCAAACGCGATTATCTCACGAACCGTACATGCTATCAACTAAAGCTTGGTACCGTTGGAAAGGGGAGAATTAGACGCAAATAATGAGTGGTGGCACATTTCTGTGTGTTACTCACAGCCGGAGATATCGCGCCTCAAAGCCGACGATGGTCTTTCTTTTTGACTAAAAATATCCCAGACAGGAAGTAGGAAGTCAAAATGACAAAATAACACATTTTTCAATAACATAGGACATCATCCTACATAAAACAACCATTTTTGGAGTTGGAATTTAGCTGGGTTTTAAAAACGTATAGAAATCTAGTTAGAAATGAGTATAGCATTTTGATGTTGACTTGTTTGTATGGCCTCCAAACTTTGCACACTGGTCCAGG
>JACXGM010002039.1:0-15402 GCA_016801145.1 Umbra pygmaea | reverse complement strand
TTCTATTATCTGGCATTGAACCATGGGACAATATTCACTAATTAGATTAAAAGAGTTGAATATGGCAACAGTAGCATGGGGCGGAGCCTCTTCCAGGGCTGCTGGGAAGACAACAGCTGTAGGGGGCAGAGACTCTTCCATGGCTGCTAGGAAGACAGCAGCAGCATGGGGGCGGAGCCTCTTCCAGGGTTGCTGGGAAGACAACAGCTGTAGGGGGTGGAGACTCTTCCATGGCTGCTAGAAAGACAGCAGCAGCATGGGGGCGGAGCCTCCTCCAGGGCTGCTGGGAAGACAACAGCTGTAGGGGGTGGAGACTCTTACATGGCTACTGCGAAGACAACAACAGCAGGGGGCAGAAACTTTTCCAGGGCTGCTGGGGTAGGCACAGCAGCAGGGAGCGGAGCCTCTTCCATTGCTACTGGGGAAGGCACAGCAGTAGGGTCCATGGCCACTTCCATGGCTGCTGGGGGAGATACAGCAGCAGGAGACGGAGCCTCTTCCATGGTTGCTGGAGAGGAAACAGCAGCAGGGGGTGTGAACTCTTCCTTGGATGCTTGGATAGACACAGCATGGGGCGGAGCCTCTACCATGGCTGCCAGGGAAGAAACAGCAGCAGGGGGCGGAGCGTATTCACTGTCTGCAGTGGAATGCCCAGCAGCAGGGTGTGTAGCCTCTTCCATGGCTGCCAGGGAAGAAACAGCAGCATTGGGCGGCGCCTCTTCCATGGCTACCGGTGAATGTACAGCAGCAGGGGGCATAGCCTCTTCCAGGGCTGCTGGGGAGACAGGGGGCGGAGCCTTTACCATATCTGCTGGGGATGTTGTAGACTCTGGCACTGGAAAGCATCTTCTTTAGCTCAGCAAATGCCTGCTTATTTCCTAGGTTTAGCTTCAAGACCTCTTCAAAGTCTTCTTTAGCCTTTCCAAGCAGACTGACAGCAGAACTGGCTGATCCTCTGTGGGCAAGCCTTTGAGTATGTGTTGTCTAGGACTATGGATTTACTGCAGTCCTGATCAGCTTGTCTATATAGCTTTAAGAACGCAATAGCTCGGTTGGCAAGCAGTAGCGTATTAGTGCAGTTTGCTTCCATGGCTTTGGTGTAGCACTCCACTGCTGCCTCATATATCCATTCTTTCAAAATATGCGTTGCCCTGGTCTTTCTCTACATGAGATGACATGGGTAGCTTCCCCCTCAATGGTGTAGTTGCAGTACAATCCAAAGGCTGCCAGGGGGGTTTGTTGAAACCATCCCAAGTTTCACCAGAAAGGGGTGTAGGTTGGCCCCATGGAGATGACCTCTGAACAGGAGGGCTGACTGAGGCTGGAGAACGTGTGACCCGGTGAGGTGGCTAGGTGGTAAAGGTCCTCCATCACGCCCTGTGCCCCACCCAAAAAAGTCATTGGAGAAAGTAAGGGAGTCACGCCTCATTTGGTCCTCCAAATTTAGCCATGTAGGACTGCACTGCCAGCCCAGAACCGATGGCTGAGTTTTCCTTTATTTAAACCTTCTCAGGATGAATACTTACTAGTACATTAACGTAGTACAAACACAGACAAACAATAGCTTAATTAACACAGAAAGGTACTGCTCAAACAGGCAGAGATTCACCAAACAGGTAACAATAACCGACAATGACAATGGTCAAACACAGGAACTGAATACACAGAGTAATAAATGGATTGCAGACAGCTGGAAAATTATGTCATTGCCCAGGAGAACTGCACACATAACAACAAGCAATCAGTCAATTAGGTCCTGACATACACCTGCCACCGCCTGAGTCGTGAGTGTCATTCAGTAGCCTATAAGGAGACTGACAGAAATCAGCAGAGCAATAGCCTATGGCTTAGTATTTCAATTTAATTGTCCAATCTCTCACTACAACATCCTACTTACAGTATGCCCTGTGCCCCTAGGTTCATAGTTTCCCTGTAGGGCTGTTGGTTTTAGATTTGGAGGCACACACTGCATGTAACACAAAATGTTATTATTCTGTGAATTTAATCAATCACAAAAATGGTTGCTTCATTACGTCCCTCCTTCAAGGCCAATTGACACAGTTATCTACAGTATGTTACTGCTGTGACTATTTACATAGCAGTGTCAAGGTTGCAATCTGAGTTTACAGCTGTTCAGGTCACCTTGCAAATATAAAGATTGTTCTAAATACTGGAAAAAAGTACATTGTCACGATAGCTGTCCATGGTGCGTAAAGAAGTGAGACAGACGCAAGAAAACATTGTATATTAACAAAATTGTTCAAATAAAAATGCCTCGAGGGGCAAATACTTAGCAGATATAATAACTCTACAAACAAACTTCCACCCACACGGACTTACATTAAATTAATGACTGAAAACATAAAAACACTTACACAGCACTTAAATACAGATCTTATGATGAAGTGAATGCACCTGGTATAAGTAATATAGACAGACTATAGGATAATGAACACATGATCTGGTCAGCTGATTGATAGAGCGGGAACACAATAGATAAACAATACACACAGGGTAGAAAGTAAAATGATCATCATACAGGTGAGCAACACAAACAAATCCTGTATGATTCCCATAATGGGAATCGTTACATACATGCTTTTCTCAATGTCCTGTAAAACCTTTTCTTATGGATTGCATCTTCACTTCATGTATGGTTCTTTAAGTGAACAAGTTCCTGCATACAAATACCTTGGTTAGACTGTGATCTATCCTTTAAGAAACATGTAAAAGAGCTTGTTAAGAAGCTTCAATGTAAAGTGTAATTCGTTTTTATAGAAATAAAGTAACATTTTTATATATATATATATTTATTTATTAGATGTACAGCAATGATGACAGACACAAAGGTGCATAGCAAAATTTTCCTCCCCACTTTGGACAAGTAAAAAACATATGGTATAGGTCACAGGGAGATGAGTGACACCTGTCACATACATCCATCACTGCTGGGTACATTTTGGATAGTTTGGACTTTGAGTAATTTACTCTGTGTATAAACTTAAACTGAATGAGACCCAGACGGGCACACGAAGAGGTAGAACCTGTTCTTTTAATTGCCTCTTCCCAAAACTCCTTAGAAAATACCATCCCCATCTCCTGCTCCCATTTATTTCTATCCATGGACTGGTCATCTGGCTGGTTTGGGGGTATGCAAGGAAAATGCAAGGAAAACCTTTGAATTGATTGGAAACAAAATGTCTCAACTGTGAATAGCGGAAAAAGTGAGAAGAAGGCAGGTTGTATAGACATACTGGGAAAACTAGAAGACTCCGTTTTCATATAAGTCAAAGAATGTTTTAATACCATTCCTTTTCCAAAAATAGAAGGCTTTGTCATCTACCGATGTGGGAAATGTATGCATTTTATCAATGGGGCCCATGATAGATGCAGAAGAAAATTGAAAGTGGCTACGGAACTGGTACCAGATTTTGAGACTAGTTATTATTACAGGATTACCAGTGTAAAGAGAAGGAGATACTGGGACACTGCAGAGCAGACTAAAGCAGAGAGAGATGAGGAGAGGCACGACCTACCCTCTAAATGGCACCATGGCGTGTTTGGGGCATGTAACCAGAGTAAAATTTTCTGAAGGTTGGCCGCCCAGTAATAGTATAGAAAATTGGGAAGTGCAAGCCCTCCATTGAATTTACATCTCTGGAGTTGAGATCTACTGACCCTGGGCACCTTTACTTTATAAAGTATCATTTTTAATCAACGTTTTGACCTGTTCTTAAATATTCAGGACACTGTATGTTAAAGATAATTTATAAAAAGTCAAATTACTTCTAAGATCTTCATTGTAACGGGTTCAAACTATGTTTTACATGCTTATTCAATGAACTATACACAATTAATGACCATGCGCCAGTGGAACGGTCATTACGACACCAACAGCTTACAGACAGTGGGCAATTAAGGTCACACTTATGAAAACTGAGGACAATAAAGATGTAAAAACATTTACTGACTGTAAAAAACACCAAAAGAAAGATGCCCTGGGACCCTGCTTGTCTGCGTGAATGTGCATTAGGCATTGCATACAACAATGCATATGGACCCCTTTGTTCAGGGACAATCTGAAGATTTCTCATGTTTAGCACCTACTGTTTGGAATGGCATCCTACATCCACTTACAAGGATCAAACTTCTGATCAAACCTTAGAAAGCAGTATAATACAACAAAAGTCCCCCTTGTCAGGCCACAAACAATGAATTAAATTAATGTAATACATACAACACGAATGCATCCATTTTTGCCTGGAAGAATTACAGAAAATACAGAAACTAATGATTATGTGCCCTGTAGTAATCATTGGGGCTATTAGATTTTAAGGTTAAGTCTGGGGCAGTGGACTTTAGTAGAGTAAATGTAGGGTGTTACTCTCTTTATTGAGAGTAAATGTAGGGTGTTACTCTCTTTACTGAGAGTAAATGTAGGGTGCCAACACTACTGCTAAATAGTTGAATCAGGTGTGAATGTTAGTCTAGGGCTGGAACAAGGTGTGCACACTCAATTCCCACATGAATGGATTGAAATGGCTACAATAGTCAAAATGAAGCCAATACAGTGGGCATGCAAACACAAAGGAGCATATAAAAACCCAAACATATTGAAATACAAACACATAGACACATACAATACTTAATGTAGCACACAATTAAAATATACTATTACAAATTACTTAAAAAATGTTTAAGCTTCTGGGCTGGTATATTCCTCATGTTATTAAAAAAGAATTTCATGGCTTACTTACATTTGATAGTATGCATATATAAACAACACATTACACATTAGGTTTAAAATGGGAGTTAAAAAATGTCACACACTGCATCTTTAAGCAACTTGTCAGCAAAGGCCTGCTCCATGTAACCGTAAATTGAGCAGGCTACTTCAAAAATAAGCCCCTCCCTTTGGCCTCCTCCCATAACAACAAGATCAGGCACACTGGGAACAACTGAAACCACATACACATCTGAATGAAAGCAACTTACACACTAATGTTTGTGAATGTGCACTGTTGGTAAGAGTATTTGTCTCACCTCATCAGTGGCTATCAGATTGACATGTTAGTCTAGAAATGTACAGGTCCTTTTAAGATAGACTTAGCGTATGAGTAGCCAACATTGTATTATTGTCCCCTCTGCCCTCCCATCAAGTTCTTTTAACGGAACATAAAACACCCTTTGTCACTTATTACCCATTAAAACCAATAAACACCTCAGCAGTGCTGCTATGGGTAAAAGATTACCCTTAAACACTACTCCCTTTTACGAGAAGAAACACACCTACTTTCACAGCTTTCATCTCCAATGCCAAGGTCGTTTGATTGGCTGGCACAGGTTTGTGATGTCATGGATTTAAATGGTCTGACCAAGCTGTAATAAAAGACGTCAAGATAACAGTGGACAATTCCTCAATGCCAGAGACACCCAGATATCAGATCCATAGAGCAAATACAGAGACACATACAGAGAAAACATACTGTGAGAAGCTTTACTTTCTGGATTCTAAATCAAGTGGAAGGTGGGCCGCTACAAGAAGAGAGAGAAGACGGCAACATAGAAAGACTGTGAGGGGTGAAAAACGTCGAGAAAAAATAGCCCGGAGAGTGAAATAGAAAGACTTTGTAGAACATCTAAAAGTGAGAGGTGAAAAAGAAAGACTTGAGAGACGGAGACAAATAAAAACACAAAATAGCTGCCGAAGAGTACACATTTCACAGAAGAGCAACGAAGGCATTGAAGACTTTCTGGGGAGAGAGAGATTGTGACCAGGGCGAGTGAAACATAAGGGACACGAACAGCAGTCGGGGTTTCAATGGCATCGTTTGCGCTCGAGCTAGTAGGAGTGATGCTGTCCGTTTTCGGCTGGCTCCTGAGCATATTGAGCTGTGCTCTGCCCATGTGGAGGGTCTCAGCCTTCATCGGAGCCAACATCGTCACAGCTCAGGTCTACTGGGAAGGCTTATGGATGAGCTGCGTGGTCCAGAGCACGGGCCAGATGCAGTGCAAGATCTATGACTCCATGCTGGCTCTGCCCAAAGACCTGCAGGTCGCCAGAGCTCTCTCTGTTGTGACCGTCCTCTTGGGGATCTTAGCACTCCTTGTCTCCACCGTCGGGGCCAAGTGCACCAACTGCATCGAGGAGGAAGCTGTGAAGTCTAAGGTGATGATGATCTCTGGTGTGGCCTTCATCTTGGCCTCGCTGGTACAACTGGTGCCTGTGTCCTGGTCAGCTCACACCATCATCCTAGAGTTCTATAGCCTGCTCATCCCCGCTTCACAGAAAATGGAGATTGGGGCAGCCCTGTACCTGGGTTGGGCCGCGGCCGCCCTGCTGCTGGTAGGGGGAGCTATCCTCTGCTGCAGCTGCCCTCCCAAGGAGGATAAACCTATGACAAGGTACTCAATCCCCCCCCAGAGCCGGATGGCATATTCTGCTGCGCCAAGGTCCACGGTCACCAGCTCTTATAACAGGAAAGACTATGTTTGAAGGAAAAAACAGGTTGTTCATCAGGTCTGTTTATTTGTGAGTTTTCTACGGTTTTCTAATATTTGCATGAAACAAGCAGGATGTTTATTTCACTTATCCTTCATGGAAACGGAGATGTGGGGACCAGAGCTCTGAAAGTTACCCTTTTTCCTCAGAGACTCAGAATAGGCCCTGATACAATACCCTATACACAGGATGGTTGTTTTCATACTTATGTATGGTTTACATTAAGAAGATAAGGGAATATATATAATGTGACTCATTGCTTACAGTGGCAGTCAGAAATCTTGTAAGTCTTGTCAAAATGTGATTAGATAATAGACATTGGGATAAAAAACACAGCTCCCTGAAGCCCAAGTTTAAGCTTAAGCTGTACTAAATGTGCATATCATATTTATTGGATTTTTTTCAGTGTCATATTATTTGTTATTGTTGGAATCTTTCAGTATGTGCATGTTTTTAAACATTAGGGTACAGTATGCAGAATATGTATTGCAAGACCTTTTTGTACTGTCTTGAAAAGAAGAGGTAGGGCAGGGCAAAGCATATATCATTTAAAAATTTATTTGTTTTAAACAAAGTGCCAGCTAGGAAAGCTTGTAAAACACTCATTTATTCAAAAGGGAAATCAACAAAACATGTAAAAAATTACTAGGTCTAGGATCATTTGTTCATTTAGTATTTTATATGAATTCTAGGTAAATACCAAAAAACACTCTGTAACATTGTTGGGGCTCAACAGGCAGATCAACCAAATGGCCCAGTGGCCATTAACTAGTTCAAAGTACACTGATGTGTGTTGACAATGTGATCTTTAACTTTATGGTCGTATATGAATCAATAATTGCAAACCTACTGTATATGTCTCATGGACGTTTGGACATTGATATCATACTGTTTACTGTTTGTAATATCTCTGTTTATCATATAAAACAAATAAAATTAATAGTATTTTAATATTATGTGCATATGTAACTGCTGTTCTATAATAAGTTGACATATTTTTGCCCAACAACAGTATTTTCTTTTTAATTAATGAAAATCGGTGTACATATAATTAGTGTTTTAGCATGTAGGTTTTCTAAAATACTAGTTTGTTGCTAAATACTAAGAATATTATTTAATTTTCTCCTAAATTAATTTACAGATATTTCCAGGCATTTCGGCGGTGGATTATACAGTGCACTACATTTTGGTTATTATTTTATATTTCTCCAAAAATTCAGTAGTTGGAGTAATGTAAAGACTCAGGTTCTGAGATTCAGTGCTACTGACATTATAATAGGAAGTAGAAATAAAACATTAACATTACATTTTAACTTACTTTAGATTCCATGTAAATCCAGTTATCACATCATAATTTCTTATGCACCTTTATGTAGTTTGAGAAAATATGTACAGTATGAGGGCCAAACTTGGGATGAATAGAAAACAGCTAAGGTTAAGTTGAAGCATCAGCCAATGAAAATAGTTGCCATAATCAATTTTCTACACACTGTAGTAGTTGATTTCATCAGGTAACTTAGCATCAGCAGCTGGCAATAAATATTACCTATAACAAATTATTTTCGAATATCTAAAGTCACACAGGAACTACCGGACTTTTTTAATAAAATAAATGTCATTCAAATTATATTGCTTCTTTAGAAATTACTATAAGCTAAAAATCAGTGTACCAAAACCATTTAGGTTATAAACTGACTTTTAATTTAGAAGTTTTAGGAAAGATTGGTTGGGGGTTAACTGTACGCACTCACATGTGACTTCCTTGCAGAATTTCTCAAGTTCAGTCAAATTTTGTGGTGAGTGGTGATTGAGTGCTATCTTCAAGTCAATCCACAGATTTTCAATTGGATTTGTGTCAGGGCTCTGACTTGGACACTCAAGCACACTCATATAGTTTTTTGGCAGTGTGTTTAGGGTCATTGTCCTGCTGGAAGGTGAATCACCTGCCCATCTTCCGCTGGCTAGGCAGAGGGCTGCAGGTTTTCCTCAAGAATTTTACTGTACTTGGCAGCATCCATTTTCCCTTCAATGCTGACCAATTGCCCAGTCCCTGCTGAAGAGCAACACCCCCACAACATAATGTTGCCACCACCATGCTTTACAGTATGTATGGTGTGTTTTGGGTGGTGTGTTAAATCTTTGGCCAAGTGGCATTACAATATTCCAATCGTTTTTTTGCAAAGCGCAAACAAGACGCTGTGTGGCACTTTTGAGAAAAGGCTTCTTTCTTGCCACCCTGCCATTCAGGCCAGCTGGTGAAATTGTCACATGCACAGACTGATCAATCTCAGTTATAAGGACTTCTAAGTCCTTCATCAAAGTTGCCATTGGCCTCTTGGTAGCTTCCCTGATCAATGGCCTCCTGGCTTGGTCATCTAGTTTGGAGGGATGGCTTGATCTAGGGAAGATGTTGGCGGTGCTATACACTTTCCACTCCTTAATAACTCTCTGAACGATACTCAGAGGTATAGATGAAGCCTTTTAAATCTTTTTAGATTCTTCTCCTAACTTGTACCTTTCCACAAAGTTGTCCTGAAGCCCATTTTGAAAGCATCTTTCCATCTTTAGTGTATTCTTTGCGTTGCCATGCATTACTAGTAATTGACTCATCGTGGAACAGGAGGTTTTCTTATAAAGTATTCAAATCCACTACAATTGCATGGTGTCTGGGAAGTGACTGGTTGCACTTAAGCAAGTTTATAATTGTTATTCTAAGGGGCTGATCACTTATCCAAACCAGGTATTTCACTAATATTTTAATAATTGTTCAGATTTTTGTAAATGTTATTTTCACTTTGAGATCGAGGGTTATAATGTATAGATACAGCTCGCAAAAGTTAGATTTAATTCATTTTAATTTCAAGGGTATAATGTGACAAAAGGTAAGGACTTTGACAAGGTAAGTTGTAAAACCTGTTCACACACGGAAAGACTCTTGATCATTACTAGCACAGTGACTCTGCTTCCCCATTTGAATAATAAAATTGTTCCTTATGGCCTGACCTGTCAGTCGTGGAAGTATACAGCCTGAAGCTGTGCTGCATTAGGTTGTATTATTGGTTACCAGCAAACAGCATCATGTGACCTTTTAGTACCATTACTAACAAGGTACAAATCAACATAGACTACAATACACTGTAACTATTCGACTGCTTTGATCCCTAAGTGCCTCCTGGACAACTAAGATCAAAACAGCTAACTGATGATTGGAGCTTATATCAACCTATTTCTTACCATAACATTATTAGGCATGAGCTGTTTTAACTATCTAGCATGTATATATGCTAATCTTGATTGAACACACTGTTATACTATTTACAATGTGTACTTAACTAAGGCACTTCACATGGTGCTCTAAATAAAAATGGTCAGCCTATATTGATCAAATAAATTAATAAACAGTGGTATAAGTTTGTTAGTCATAAATTAATCATGGCACATTTAAAGAATGAATTAAATCACCTTGATTGGGTTCAAAATGATTGATTGATGGTTAAGACAGAAAGCAATGGACTTCATTATACAACATGTGAGTGGCATTTCCATGGCAATTCTGTGGCACTAGTTGTCCATGAAAGATGTCTGACTGTGCAATGTGTGTAAACCGACAATGAGATAAGTCAATGTTGTGAATGCTAAGGGTGTCTGTACACTATTTATGTGTAGTGATATTTGCTCAGAAGGCTGTTCTGCAGGTTTGGTTCGGATCTGGGAACTTTATCCCACCTAATTGCTCTGTTACGGGAACTGACACAAAAGACCAAGTTAAGTGGCACCAGGAATTAAAAAACATAAGTGATCACCCACTCTAAAAGCAATGGTAATCTTTTACTCGACTGTTCATTTATTTCTGTAATACTGTACAGTAATATACATTAAGAAATGATGGAGGGTTGCTATTACAGTCAAGTGACCAAGCTATCACTGTTAGAAATGAGGATCATTTTGGTCTTGTGTGTGTTTCTGTCTGTATATTCCTGGTTGTATTATGGCTGTGGGGAATATAGCATTTTCAGTTGTGTTTAAGATATAATTTCCAGTAACTATTATAAAACATAAAGAACCTCTTTTGAAGTCAAGGTAAGGCGTAGTGGTTAATAAGAGGTAAGGAAAATAAGATTTGGAATAGGAATCCTTTTCAGTCTCCACAATGATAGTGAAACCGAAAAAGCACTAATGTGTGTGTCTTGTCTAATTTCTCCTATCTTGCCTTCCTCCTATATCTCTATCCCCCTCCCCCATCATATATCCTCTATATACAAGTGTTGTTTCTCTAAAGAGCCTGGAGGCACCTGTTCTCAAAAAGTGACATCATCACCTGGGGACTCCTCCCTTTTAACCTGCCTCCCCTGGGTTAAAAAGGATCACTGTTTCCGTGGCAGCATTACTAAGCCACATTTGCACAACAAATCAGAGAGTGAGAGACGGCGGTCATCCACACCTGCACAAAGGAGAACACAGAGAACAAAAACAAATCTTCACATTCAAACCAGCATCTTTGGATTGAGGCCATCAATTCAATTTTGATCTCTTGAAAGTGAGGAATACCATCAAGTTCTTGGCTCTCAGTTGAGTGACATCTTCGTTCCTCCAGTAAGGGCAGGTGTAGGAGAAAGACACAACCAGGAATCCAGAATGTCGATGGGCATGGAGATCGTGGGCATTGCCTTAGCATTCATAGGGTTCATTCTCGCCATCTTGGTCTGTGCTCTGCCCATGTGGAAGGTGTCAGCGTTCATTGGAGCTAACATCATCACTGCTCAGGTAATCTGGGAAGGATTATGGATGAACTGTGTGACCCAAAGTACAGGTCAGATGCAGTGTAAGATCTACGACTCCATGCTGGCTTTGCCCCAGGACCTGCAGGCTGCCAGAGCCATGACCATCATTGCCATCATCCTGGCAGTTCTTGCAGTGTTGATCTCCATTGTCGGAGCCAAGTGCACCAATTGTATCGAAGATGAATCCGGCAAAGCTAAAGTCATGATCATTTCCGGAATCTTCTTCATCCTGGCTGGTATACTAGTTCTCATCCCTGTCTGCTGGACGGCGAACACCATCACCCGAGACTTCTACAACCCCCTTTCGATCGAGTCCCAGAAAAGGGAGATTGGAGCCTCACTCTACATTGGGTGGGGGGCAGCGGCCTTGCTTCTGATTGGAGGGGCCATGCTGTGCAGCTCCTGCCCCCCTAAGGAGGAGAAGAGATACAAGCCCGCCAACATGGCCTACTCGGCCCCACGTAGCGTTGGTGGGAATATAGGATATGACAAGAAGGATTATGTCTAAGAGAGACTTCTTCACCTGCCTTGACTGAAAAGGAAGAGAAGATAAAGACAGTGAGAGGAGATCTCCATACTGAACATTATTGTGTGTTTGCTTTCTATTTGACTCCGATATGAAGGGATGTGTGTTTTTATGTTACTTGTCTGCTTTTTCCTCCGTGCGTGTTTCTGTTTAGAACAATCTTATATTGTTCTAAACGATAAAATTTGTATTTTTGTACAGTCCTAGTTATTATTGTTAGGCATACGTTAAGATGATTAACTAAAACCCTTCTGTTACAACAAACTTATTTTTTTCAGCTTGGTAAAATATTACTTGGTTCATATTTGTACTACATTGTAGAATTTATTACAAAAGAAAACAAGTTAAAACAGACTGATCAGGAGGAACCAGCTGTATTTTCGATTTGGTTAAGTTATGCTTATGTGTGCATGTGGGGTTTTGCATGCATTTGGTTATTCTGCAGTGAGAGAAACTTAAGATGAGTCCATGATACGCCCTCAGGTCTTGATAGCAAAATTATTTGTCTTCACAGTTTCACTGTACCTACGGCCTATGTTGTGAATGGTGAGATTATATGTTTTGACGATAGCTTTATACTACCAAACATGCATGCTCTTTGTGTTAAATTCTTTTCTTTTAAATTGTATATTACTGTGCTGATATATTAAATGGTACTTCAAGTTATATAGCTGTGCAGTGTGTAATGTTATTGTTCTAATGAGGGGTTGGTAAAGCAGGGCCATTCTATTGAGTAATGTAGTCGGTCAGTCTTATGTTTGACAAAAATGCAGGGTTAATTGTTTTTAGTGAGAAGGTATATGAGCACTTAAATGATGAATATGTGTGTGTTGAAGTTTGTATTATTATAACATTGAGGACCAGATGCCTAGAGTAACACATGGTAAGTAACTAAGAATATTTGTACATGTTGTATTCCTTTTAAGGTTAAGTGTAGCATAGAGTATATTTTAGGGTTTAAGTTTATGCAGTAAGAGTTTGAAGTTTAAGGTTAGGGTAAGGAGTTAGAGAAATTGAATTTCTATAGGATTTGACATACAGTACCATCACATGACATAGGCAATGTGAGAACATCTACCAGCTCAGACAGTTAGAATGGTGCCACAGATGGCAAAGGATTTACAAATGGCAAAGCAAGGGGCCATACTAATTTTATCTGTTTATCAACCTATATGTTAGACAGCAGATGCTCTCATATGGAGTTAGTCACTGTCCTGAGTGGAAAAATCTTTTTAAACCTTGCTTTCCTTTGGGATCAAACCCACAATGCTGGCACTGCAAGCACAATCCTCCTATCAAGTGAACTACATGGAATATTGTTTTCAACATGTTTAGATTATATTTTGACATAATTGTTCATATATATTAAAATACTCTCTTAATACTTAATGTATGATTGCAAGTGAAATGTTTGATGTGTTTAAAAGTGTTTTGCTATGGATTACCCCTCAAATTCAATTGTGCTTGTTTATGGTTTATTAAATGTGAAAACATATTTCCAGTTGTCTTCAAGTTACTGTCGTATACACGGTCCAATTCCCCACTTCTCCAAAGTAAAATATGCAGATAAAGCACATTGATCATCTACATGTACCTTTACGAAAATCATGAATTATCCCTGTGAAAAAGCACTTGAATTTGAAAAAAAACGGTGAATTTTCCCATGTTCTCATATCAACAAGCATACATGGCAATACACACTAACACACAAACCAATTAATACTACACTTAAAAAAAGAGCTCTCTGCAAATTTTTTGAAAAGACAACCGTTCTTTGCTAGGTAAATAGTTCCTAGGCAAGTATAAACTTTTGTATTTAAGTGTCACAATGCTGGGTGTGGTGCAGTGTTGGGGATAACACATTATAAAGTAATGGATTACAGTAGTCAGACTACTTTTTTGGATAAAAAGTAACCTAATGTGTTACTTTCAAAATTCAAGGAATTAGTTACTAGTTACATCTATAACGATAAAATTAGTTACATTAAGTTAATAATATATTATCGGTGGTTGTTTCTAATCCGTATTTCATTAGTGCGCCTCCACGCCAATCAAAAAAGGAGAGATCTTGCACTTAAAATTGTAATGCGTTATGCAGATTGTAGGTTAGCAAAATCAAAGAATACAAAGCCTACATTTTAACATCAGGAAATATTCATATTACTTCAAAACTATCAAAAAGCATTACAAGCATTATCAAAAACCAATCAAGGTGATATAGCTCCTGTGAGCTGTGCGTCATGAGCAAACACCTGTCGAGTGGGAATACAATGTAAAGCTTGTCATCGTTCGTCTAACTCAAACGTTTTGGAGCGAAATTGTTTGTACGAAGAGTGGAGGTGTCATTTTGAAGTTATATTTTCGCCGGTTATTCCAATAAACATGCGTTGAAAATGTACATAATGTTACAGAAAATGTCCAAGGTGCTTTAGGCGATGAGAATGCATATTATGGTAGGTTTAACTTGTTTTTTTTACATACATAATGTGTGCAAGGATTCAAGTGACATGCACTCTGAAGATGTGTATTTGTGCCAGTAAACACACATTCAGAATACCTATAATTCTGCCACTCAACAGATCTAAACTGTACCCTTTATACTCAATATTTCTGGTTCAGGCCTGCTCAATGTATTCTCCATGTGTCTCTATTAATTTCAGTAGCATTACTAGGAGTCAAATCCAGTTGCATATTGTATGTAACTCAAATTCATTTTTTTATCAGTATTTCTTTAATGAGTTAAATTTTGTTATATACTCAGACATTGAGATGAAATTGGTTTTACATACTAACACTCACACATTCATCAGAAATAGAATGATCAATTGGATCATGCCCAGAGACAGTAGTTACCACAAGTCTGCACCTGACATGATCAGGCAATCACTATCTAGGGGCGGCAAGGTGGTCTAATTGTTTAGGGCCCATGATTGGGGTCCATTAGGACCCTGGTTCAACACCCTTCCCATCCCCACACACACACAAGCAAGGTGAAGCCTCTATCATTCTGTTTTTGAGCAAAACAGTTAAACCTAATTGCTCCCAGGTTGTTTCTGTAAATATTTTTTCTTTCTTTATCAACTTACCATTAAACTTGATCCATATCATTTAAATATTTGCGAATGTTAATAAATCAATATTTTTTTGTCCAATGACCATTGTATGATACTAAACCTAGACACACCAAAAAGCATATGTAAAAAGCATTTTTTTAAGTAACTTAAAGTAATTTAATTAGTTACTTTCAATAAAGAGTAACGCAGTAACGTATTTACTTTCAATAAAAAGTAACGCAGTAAGGTGACATAGTTACATTTTCGAGAAGTAACTAAGTAAAGTAACTCAACTGCATTAACAGGAGGCACAACAATATATCTGTCACGTGATATGTAAGCACATTAAAGGAGTGTTCCACAGTAAATCAGTTTCATAGTATACCATTTACAAACGTTACCATAGATGATTTATAGCATATACACGTCTGTTTTTTTCAATATATCAGAGAAAAGCCGATAGTATATTTCAGTTCCTTTCGCATCCACTGGGGTGCTTCTGTATCCGTTTAAACTTGAGCTACCACAACTCCCAGAATT
>JACXGM010002038.1:14761-49682 GCA_016801145.1 Umbra pygmaea | reverse complement strand
GTGTTGGGGGAGAGTAGTTAGTAGAACTGTTTAGAAGTCGACTGTTCCTATAACCACCTATGGTGGCCCCATGGTGGAGGTGAGCAAGCTATCAATATAAAGGGAGTTCTGTACCGATACAGCATCTTTTAGCCTGGATAACCTTTTTTACTGTTATTGTCAGTAAAAAGAATGAAGCATTATATTGTTATGTTTTGTGATTTACTGGTAAACAATTAAGGTGTAAACTAAAGGTTTTGGGTTTACTGTATTCTGTTGATGTTGAAATGGATTCAAAAAAATATGGTATCGAAGAAAGTATCGTTAAGGAACCGGTATCGAAACTGAGGTATCGAATTTGGCACCGGATCAAAAGATTTTGAACGATGCCCAGCCCTAGTATCAACTATGATAAACAGACGTATTATGGATACAAGTATGACAAAATTTGAACAAAACCCCAATTACTCAATGAATAATGACAGATTTGTGTCCAGCGCTTGCATTTTTTTCTAACACTCAGTTTTTGTCTAAACTGTAGATTGAGAACAATCACTACAATATCCTTCAGATTTAATTACTGTAAAATGTATAAATTGAAATATTCAGACAATTCTAGGCCTATTTCCCGCATTTCAGAGTGCTGAGTACACCCACGTCATTTATTAAATTATGACGCAGGTAAAAACTTTGAAACGCAGATTTTTGGAGTCTGCGTTTTGAAAACTTAGACTTCTAATAGATAACACGACCTCTGGTGGCTACAGCACCACTCTGTGAATGTCCTTGAGTGGCCCAGCCAGAGCCCAGACTTGAACTCAATTGAACATCTTTGGAGAGATCTGAAAATGGTTGTGCACTGATGCTCCCCATCTAACCTGATGGAGCTTGAGAGGTCCTGCAAAGAAGAATGGGAGAAAATGCCCAATAATAGGTGTGCAAAACTTGATAATAACTTGATAAATAAGCATCATACTCAAAAAGACCTGAGGCTGTAATTGCTGCCAAATGTGCTTCAACAAAGTATTGAGCAGAGGCTGTGAATATATGTACAGCTTTTAATTTTTTAATTTTTAATAAATTTGCTAAGATTTCAAACACTTCTTTCACATTGCCATTGTATTGTTTGTAGAATTGTAGGGGAAATAATTAATTGAATCCATTTCGAAGTGTGTAACATAACAAATTAGTATTAGACCTGAGGAGACTTATTTTTTACTTTATTTTTATAAATTGATACTCTGCTCTACTGAAACATTAAATATTAATGAAATATTCATATAGCAGTGCAATACGCTGAAGCCAATGTTTTTCTCATGATGGAACAGGGTTAGGCCCCTTAGTTCCAGTGAAGGGTCATCTTAATGATACAGGATACAAAGACATATTAGACAATTGGCTGCAACTTTGTGGCAACAGTTTGGGGAAGGCCTTTCCCTGATCCAGCATGACTGTGCACCTATTATCAAAGCGGGGTACATCAAGACCTGGTTGGACGAGTTTGGTGTGGAGGAAGTCGAGTTCCCAGTGAACACCTTTGGGATGAACTGGAATAGTGACTGCAAATCCAGTCCTTCTCGTCCAACATCCAGACCTGATATCACAAATGCTCTTTTGGATGAATGGGCACAAATACCCACAGATGCACTCCATTATCTTTTATAGAAAGCCTTCACAAAAGGGTGGTGGCTGATATACCCAAACAGGGGGTGCCAACTAGGGCTGGGCAATAATTCAATATTTATCATTATCGAGTTTTTGAAAACAATATCAAGAAGAATATCCCTTATTGAGTTATCGCGATAACAGCTGGTTTTGTTCTGAAACAAAGAAACATGAACAAATGAGGAGTATTTCATATTGCTTGTAGTTCAGTTTTACCTGAAACTTCTAAACAGAAATATAACAAGGTCAATCAATATGTTTGTATGTATTGTTTTTATTTGTTTATACAGCAGACTTTACACTTTGATTTAATCAAGTCACAGCAGGTTCTGTATATTTCAATATATCGTCAGGCATATCATATCGAAAAAATGTCTATTTTATATCGTGATATAATTTTTTTGCCATATCGCCCAGCCCTAGTGCCAACTCCATATTATTGGCCATGGTTTTGGAATAGGATGTCCAACAACTCACTTGAATGCGATGGTGTCCGCATACCTTTGACCCTATCTTGTATGTCTGTGTTCATCAAGCTCATGTGTTATGCTGCTAAAGCATGTTTGACCCTTGTTTTCCCTGCAGGAGTTGTATATTGCAGTAGGAATATCTGGTGCTATTCAGCATCTGGCTGGGATGAAGGACAGCAAGGTACACTTTTGTTTTGTCCTTTTATTTCAGAACGTTGTGTAATTAATAAACTGTCATCTGTAAATAGCCGGTCAGCATTTTATTTAACTATATTTGCTTTATTCTGCAGACTATTGTGGCCATCAACAAGGATCCAGAGGCTCCCATCTTCCAGGTCGCTGACTATGGTCTGGTGGCAGATCTGTTCAAGGTAAGACAGCAGGTCACTGTGTTTTGCGTCAGTCTCCAGCACAGCAGAGGGTACCAAGAGTCCAGGACATAAACTGTGACAGTCAATATTGCATTTACTTTTCCCTGACCAGAACACTGTATTATTCCCCTTAATGGATTATTGAAGTCCTGAATTAATCAGAGGTGGTTTGGGAGCCTGCTTGCTGGCTAGAGCGATGCAACAACCAATCTCCTTCAAACCAGAAAAATAAATTGATTGTTAACTTAAGTTGGTGGGTGTAAATTCTCTGATTTTTTATTTCCTTTTTGCCAGTGCTTTACATGGTTAGCTGCCCTCTTGTGTAGCTGGCACAGTTGGCCAGTGTGCCAGTGGGTTGGTATACTCTGGAACAAGACGGCCTTTGCTTTCATTGAAAGAGTAGCAGCTTGTATTTTCCCATGTGTGTCCTGTTGTTCATCTTTTATTTACAACGGCATTGGCTGTGCTTGAGGGGCCCAGGTGTTCTGGGTAAACTCTGTAAAAGTGATTGGTAATAATAGCTTGTGGCAGCAGAGTTGTGACCTGTTGGTTCTCAGCTTACGTATGGTCACTCCTCAGATAACTGATTAAAATGCATGGGCTTTCTCCTCTTCCTTCAAATGAAAATGGATCTCAGAAGACACACACTCAGCCTGGGTGGTACTGATGTCAGTATATATTTCCCTACATTTAGTCAGTTAGTTGATTCATCAATGAATTGGTTATAGGCAGGATATAAGAACTTTGACAACTTTAACAGCTGCTGATATAAAAAGGTTGTTATATAGTTGATTGGTATTAAATGGTGAGGTAAACTGTGAAACTAAACTCTTGAGTTATCTAAAGTTTAAAATCAATTTTATTTCCCTAGCAATTAAATTAAGTGTGAGACATTGGAACGGCCTCTGACTGTTTGTGCATTCGTTCATATATTTATGTGCTTGCTAAATATTTATTTTTATTTATTTTTTGCTCAAACATTCACGCTTACATAGTTCTTGTCTGATAATTTAGCAAGGATCTCAGCGTCTGCCGGAGCTTAACTGCAGAGTGACTCTCTGAATTCAAGGTTCCTGGTTTAATCTCTGATCCTGGTTATACTTAATGTTGTTTTTTAAATGTACCAGTTCATTCAAAACAACACTGGTTTATTCCTAGTCTGCAAAAACAAATTATAACTTCCGATGTAAATACATAGGGATAAGGCTACATTGTTTTTTTTAATCTAAAGTTGCCTACCCAATTAGAACATCACTTTAGTTTACTTAAAGGTACAATATGTAGTTTTCAAAAACGATAACAAAAGACGTACTTTGCATTAAAAAAGCAAACATCACTACACTTATATATTTGTTAGTTGTGTACTTACACTATCCCAAATGTTTCCACCAACTTTCAAACCCAGAGAAATTTGTAATATAATTCGAGGACGTTTCATTTTGTTGCCCGTCAATGGCGTCATATAACCTTTGACTCCTCTAGTTGCTCCAAATTCCAGGGAACCGCCAAACATAACGTGAATAAAGTTAGAATATTTTGAACAATACATTACTTTTTCAGTTAACATTTCTTCTGCCGGAGACGCTAGATTGGCAGGTTGTCATTGACGACGACAAAACCCATGATCCAACGTTACTTCTCGACGTCATCAAACTACATGTTTTGCTATTGTTTTGATTGAGAGACCCCTAGCGGCCAAAATCTACATATTGTATGTTTAAAATGACTCTGTATAATTCGATCTAAATGAATTTCCCCATGAACAGCGAAAGTGGGTTACAGCCGGTTTACTGATGCCTTGTTTACAAACCGAAAGCCTACACAATGTTTGTGTCGATCTGTTTAGTTACATCCCCTAACATAGACAATTTATCTTATTTTCCCACTAGGCTGTCCCCGAGATGACCGCAGCCCTGAGCAAGTGAGACCACATGGAGTTAAACAGCCATCACCCCTCTGTTACCTGAGTAACAAGATTGTCATCGCACTTTCAACTCTCAACACCTCTGCCTTAATTGGTCTGGAAGTACAATTCTGCAGTAATAGGTTCATCATTCTTCCTCTATCGCAACAGAACAACAGTCTTGTATACGCAGATATGAAAAGCCACCAACAGCTTTTGTTGGCATAATATTATGTAGGTTTGATTTTTATTCAAATTAGTGCATAATTTGTAACATATTTAATAATCACAATAAAGTTAATCTTGGGAAGTAAACCTGCCTCCTCACTAATTCACTTTAATGTGTATAGTGCTATGAGGAATTAAGTAGGTGTAGGCTGTTATAGTAACCATATTACCACCAAACTGACTGACATGAGTCATTACCACAGTCATATTCCACTTGACCACTGAGTGACATCATCTCCTGTTTGGAGCTCTGTACAGCACACAACTTGATAATGTCTCAGGTTGCTAATGGAATGGTACTGTTATCTGATAATGCAATGTGAAATCACTGCAAACATGAGGATTGTGCTGTTAAAACTAGTGATGGCGGTAACATCCCCATCTTCATGGCTGTTTGATTTGGATCCTCGATAGGTTTGAAAGCAGGCTGAAAGTGAGCAGAAGAGATGGTCTTAGTTGTGGATCTTGTTTCACAGCCAAATAAAACAAAATGTACATTTAGGTGCTGAATTAAAGCATTTAGAAAATGAAAACATGAAACCCACATGATATATATATACACACACACACACACACACACACACACACGAATTGAAGTACAATTAAAAAAGATAAATCAGTCCATTTAAGTAAACTGTATTAAACTGATTAGAGGCAACATTGTTTGGGCAACATCACATGACAAATGTGACACTTCATATTCGGTAGAAATTGAATAGACTACAATGAATGGAAATTATTAATTTATTAAGCCTTGAACAGGGGCGTCGGACTGGGGGTAAAACCAATACTGATTACCAGGGCCCAAGGGGAGAGAGGGCCCTTGAAAAGTCTGGAATATATTTTATATATATTACATAAGGGCCAATCAAGACTGCCTATGCATAGGGCCCAGGATCTTGTGCTACGCCTCTGGCCTTGAACTTCATAGACGGGTGCATCCAATCATGAGAAAAGGTATTTAAGGTGTCCAATTGTAGTTGTGGTTCTCTTTGACTCTCCTCTAAAGTGGCAACATGGGGGCCTACAAAATAACTCAAATTACCTGAAAACAAAGATTGTTTAACATTATGGTCTAGGGCAGGGTTATTCAAATCTGGACCTCAAAGCCAGATTCACTGCACTTTTTCTTATTTAGTCCTGGGACACCAGGTGAGTCCAATTAACGTTGAGGTAGAACAGAAAACCAGCAGGCTCCGGACCCCGTAGAGTTAGAGTTGAAGACCCCTGGTCTAGGGGAAGACTACAAAAAGCTATCATAGATATTTAAGCTGTCAGTGTTTTGCAAGGAGGAATAGTCCAAAATACCTTCATCCAGAATCCAGACACTGATTACAGGCTATAGGAAGCATCTAGAGGCCGGTAATTCTGCTAAAGGAGGCTCAACTAAATATGTGATATTTCTGTTGGGGTGCCCAAATTTATGCACCTGTCTAATTACGTTTTGATGCATATTGCACATTATCTATTCATCCAATAAACCTCATCATTTCACTACCAAAATGTTACTGTGTCCTTCAGTTTTTTGATATATCAAAATGAAATTGCTGCTCCGAACACCCAATTATTTATAAATTAAAATCATGAAAATTGTCTTTTGCATACGACTGTATAGTTATGACAGTTTACAATGAAATATAATATAATGAAATTATTGGTGTGGGATTAAAAGCAGAGGAGATCTGAGACCCATAACATAGGTGCCTTTTACATTATTTTGTATCAGTATGACTCCTTCAAACCCTACCAGTCCTCTCAGGGCGTTTTCACGCCTACCTCATTTGGTCCGGACTTTCTGACTTTTCAGTTTGGTCCGCACCAAAATTGCAGGTGTGAAAGGTGCCTTGGACCACGGTTCGGATCAAAATACCAAATTTTGGTCCGATCAAAAGAGGTGGTCTCAGTCCGGACCAAACTGAACCACGGTTCGGTTTGTTTGCAGTATGAAAATACTAGTTGGATTGTCCGGACTTTGTGCTAGCAAAATCACTATGTGAAATAAAGTTAATCAGTGATGGGGATAGACATGACTGTGATCTGTCTAATGAACATGATGAAGTGATGTACAGTAGTAAAACTCAAATGCCAGACCAAGAGGTTTGGTTTGTAATTTGCTTCCTGTAGCGTGCAGATATTTATTTACTTTATTTACTGGCATCTAAAATCATTGAAAGAGGTATTTTGTAAATATAATCATTAGAAGGTATTTCATATAGTAACTACTAATGTATATCTAATGACTATTTGTATAAATATAGAATTAAATAACTGTATGTAACATGTTTATTTAATCCAGAAGGGACATTCCTTCTGGATGCGCCACCCGATTTACTGGTTGCGCCACCTGACTTTAGCTACTAATTTTTAATTATACAGGCATTTTCTCGGAAACCTATATAACCTTTTGACTTTGCTGGCAAGTTCATTCATTCAATTTTATAATACAATAAAAAGTTTTAGATTAAAATAACTTTGTCTTAGTTTTACATTGGTTGTAACACCTGACAATATGAACTGTACAAGTCTAACTATGATGAGAAAGTAGCTATTTTTATCAATATTTGAAAGACATTTACAAACCTTTCACTCATCAATAAAGATCAGTTGGGATCCTCTTGATGATGCACTATCCTGTTCACTCTTTTCCCACTTCAGTTCAAAATAAAAGTTATATGAATGCAGTGGCGCCGCACTAACATTTCAGATGTGCAATTTTCCGGACAAAGGTTTTTTTCAATTTTCCAAAAATATTAAGAGCTAATAAACTAGTAAACAATGTTTATTTGAAATTGATGAAAATGAATTATTTAATGAAACATGCCACTATATTCATTTTTTATTTCCTTACCTGTTAAATTCCATATTTAATACTTTTCACAAAGTATTAATTTGTTGGGATGGTTGCGCCACCTGACAATTTCAGGGCTTTAGATGGCAAAACATAAAATATATACAATTTTATGATACATTGAAAATATGTTCAAATTATACCCATTTTATAGAATAAAATTATGCTTGTATTAATCATTTAAAATTATTTTAAACAAAAGTAATGCACCCGGACACCAAAATATGCATATATGCAAAATGATTCAGCCCCTTTACTTTCAGTGCAGCAAACTCTCTCCAGAAGTTCAGTGAGGATCTCTGAATGATCCAAAATTGACCTAAATGACTAATCATGATAAATAGAATCCACCTGTGTGTAATCCAGTCTCTGTATAAATGCACCTGCTCTGTGATAGTCTCAGAGGTCCGTTGAAAGCACAGAGAGCATCATGAAGAACAAGGAACACACCAGGCAGGTCCAAGAGACTGTTGTGGAGAAGTTTAAAGCCGGATTTGGATACAGAAAGATTTCCCAAGCCTCAAACATCCCAAGGAGCACTGTGCAAGCGATAATATTGAAGTGGAAGGAGTATCAGACCACTGAAAATCTACTAAGACCCGGCCGTCCCTCTAAACTTTAGCCAAGAGGCCCATGATCACTCTGACTGAACTGCAGAGATCTACAGCTGAGGTGGGCGAGTCTGTCCATAGGACAACAATCTGTTGTATCCAAATCTGGCCTTTATGAAAGAGTGGCAAGAAGAAAGCCATTTCTGAAAGATATCCATAA
Source organism: Umbra pygmaea (assembly GCA_016801145.1). NCBI lineage: Eukaryota > Metazoa > Chordata > Actinopteri > Esociformes > Umbridae > Umbra > Umbra pygmaea. Next base: position 41,447 of record JACXGM010002038.1, on the reverse strand, counting down.
AAAGTGTCGTTTAATGTTTGATGAAGTCAGATGAAACCAAAATCGAACTTTTTGGCAACAATGCAAAACGTTATGTTTGGCGTCAAAGCTACACAGCTCATTACCCTGAACACAACATCCCCACTGTCAAACATGGTGGTGGCAGCATCATGGTTTGGGCCTGCTTTTCTTCAGCAGGGACAGGGAAGATGGCTAAAATTGATGGGAAGATGGATGGAGCCAAATACAGGACCATTCTGGAAGAATGGAGTCTGCAAAAGACCTGAGACTGGGACAGAGATTTGTCTTCCAACAAGACAATGATCCAAAACATAAAGCAAAATCTACAATGGAATGGTTCACAAATAAACATATCCAGGTGTTCGAATGGCCAAGTCAAAGTCCAGACCTGAATCCAATCGAGAATCTGTGGAAAGAACTGAAAACTACTGTTCACAAACGCTGTCCATCCAACCTCACTGAGCTCGAGCTGTTTTGCAAGGAGGAATGGGCAAAAAATTTCAGTCTCTCGATGTGCAAAACTGATAGAGACATACCCCAAGCGACTTACAGCTGTAATTGCAGCAAAAGGTGGCGCTACAAAGTATTAACTTAATAACTGAATAATTTTGCACACCCAATTTTTCAGTTTTTTATTTGTTAAAAAAGTTTGAAATATCCAATAGGTTTCTTTCCACTTCATGATTGTGTCCCACTTGTTGTTGATTCTTCACAAAAAATTACACACACATATATTTCTTCTGTATTTACTTTTATTTGTATTTTACATCCTTTTTAGTACTCATCCATCTTCATAATGTGTAATTGTCATCCAAGGGGGGATATCATAAATTTTAATAAACACATTGATAAAAAGAACCAGCGACAGCGATTGTTCCTTTGTAGCCATGGTTGTTTGATCTAGGACCAATTATACACCTAGCTACCAGGTCACTCTGTCGTGTGGCAGCAGCTGTGATGTGACTTTACAGCAATGAGTGTTCCAGGACGGGATAAGACTGGAAAACATAGCCTGAAGGACATGCTTTAGCTCTTATAGGTCCATTATAAAAGTTATTTCAAAAATTGATGTAAAATGTTTGAAAAGTATCTATTTTATCGACTCTATTACCATATATTTGTGCATTTTTTTAGGACGTTCTGTCACTAAACGCATTTCGTTGATGCTGCTTGATCTGTGTTGCCATGGTTGTGGAACCTTTAGCTCATCCATAATTAATCATGTTTTGATTATAAATTGTGTTCAATTTAATACCACCTTGGTGAATGAAGCTATCAATTTTTATCAAAACACATGTAAATTCCAGAGTGTTATAAAACCTTTGACCGGTAGTGTGTACTGTACTATCACTGATCTCAGGTTTTGAGGGAATGTGCATTCTGCATGCTGACAGCTGGTATGTTCAACAGAGCTGTTGCCAGTAAATCTAATGCTCAGTTCTCTACCATAAGATGCCTCTAAAGATTTCAGAGATAATTTGGCAGTGCAACCCTCAGACCGCAAAACCACTGACCGCATGTAAGCATGTCAGCCCAGGACCTCCACATCTAGCTTCATCATCTACAAGATGGTCTGAGACCAGCCAAACGAGACAGCTGTGGGATTGCACAACCCAATAATGTCTGCATAATCTCTCACAAGACAGGGTCTTAACCTGACTGCAGTTTGGGATAATGACAGAATTCTGTTTAAATGTTCACCTTCATGACCACTTGCCTGCTTGAAATGTGCTCTTCCCCGATGTCCTGGTTTCAACTGGACTGAGTAGATGGAAACCAGCCCGTGTGAATGTTTTTACACTGAGGGGTTTATGTTGTGAATACATTTTGAATGCACAGATGTCATTACTAGATCCTGATACCCACTGTTGTTCCATTCATAATGGCTTAATTCTAAAATATCAGTTTTTCATAAAATGTGACAAATGAACACTGATGTGAAGAGCCAAATTGTTTTCCTGAGTCTGTTTACTTAAAGAGCTACTTGATTCCTTGATGCAGTCTAATTCAGAACCTAAAACTCCTTGAATATTATGAGCCACACTCATGCAATGCCATTCAGAGTGACTTAAAACTAAAATTAATAGTACCTGTAAGAGGTTAAGCTTTTCAGATGATTCCTATTAGAGGTGAGGCTGTTCTTTCCAAAAGACTAAAATGTCATAAGAAAACAACATTCAGAAGAGCACGTATTGCTACAATTAAGTAACAGGTTTCAATCAAAATTTGTAAAAAGACACACTGTTCCTATTTAGTTGTCTAATAAACCTTTATTTCTTGTTGTTTTGTATATATTTCACATTTCCAGGTTGTCTTTATTGTTGTACATACAGGGCTCAACTTGAAGATACCTGTGCCTGTTGATTTCTCTGTATAAAGATAAAATAAAAAAAATACAGAAATGCCACAAGGATCTGTGCACAATATCCAGAAGATGAAAATGTCCCAGTTCTTCCAAGGCCTGACTTGTCAACTAATGAGAATTCTTGGGAACATAATATGATCCAATTTTAGCAAATTTCTTGCAGCTTGCCACAGCCATTAAAGGTGCAATGGACAAAAACCAACAGGCCATAATCCACAGCCTGGCTAACTCAATGTGGTGGAAAAGTGCTGCCCTGATCAGATTTTCTGATCTACGCCCCTACCTTTTCTGTCATGGTATCTGTCACCAAAACAGGTATATTTGTATTCTTGTTCTATTTCCTTAAATTAGGGCCTTGATAATGTATTTGAATTGACTGATTTCCTTATGAAATGTAACTCAGTAAAATACTAGTATGTTATGATTCTGAAGCATTGCTATTTCAGCAAAACTATATTTTCCTACTGAAAAAACTAAAGCACATACAGAATAAGGAAAAGAAACCCCTCCAGTATCATGCTGGTTAAGCAGTATTTCTGAGGAGGAATGAGTAAATAAATCCTTCTTATACAGTTGAAAACATCTACATGTAACTATCTTTGACTAAGGTATTCAATAAATAACATTTTGCTATTATTGTTTTATGTGTTAAATTAGGTAACATGTTATCTGTCAATAGTGTTGAAATGATCAATGGCATATGGCCACAGTGAAACATGTGTTGTGGTCTGTTCTCTAGCACATTGAATTTGAAAAAAAACAATGACTCAGTGTCAGCTTTCGTTTTGGGGTATTTCTATCCATAAACCATGAAAAACATAAGAAGAGACCTTTTAAACCTCCCCTTTGAATTTGATTCCTGAAGTCTGCAACCTATAGACAGCACCAGATGCTGGATCTTCAATTTATCTTTATATTGTGGATCTTTTTCCTCTTCAGGCTTGTCTTCAGCTACAGACTTTGGGCCATGAGAGACTCCTTGGTTGATTTAGCAGTATGCTTGGAGCTATTGTCCTGAAGTTCTACAAGTCGTTAGATCAGAGCAGATGTTTCTTTACACTTCATAATTCACCCTACTACTTCTGTCAGGAGTTACATCATCAATGAAGACAAGTGAGCCAGTTTCAGTGACAGCCATACATGGTCCTCCTCCAACATATTTCACAGAAGAGTTGGTATGCCAGTTTCTACATATTCACTACATATTGTCTCCTTGCCAGCACTCATGCTCATTTTGTCTTATCTGTCTACAAGAACATTTTCTGTACTTATTCAGACTGTTTCTGTTATTTTCAGAGTCCATTTTGTTTTTGGAAACTAGAATTTTTGCACCCTGCAGTCAGACTCTATAGTTTGGCTTTTGAAAACTTCTGCAAATGATAGTGGACGGCACATCTACACCAACCTTCTGTTGGTAAAGTAATTTATTGTTTTTTCTTCATTATCATGAGTGTTCTTAAGTCACCTATTGTAAAGGTCTTTTTTGGTCTAGAACAGGGATATTTAAATATTACCCCAGAGGTCCAGAGTCTGCTGGTTTTCTGTTCTACCTCCTGGTGTACCAGGTCTGAATAATTCTCAGAGTTGCAATAAAAACTGAGTGGAACTGGCTTTGAGATCCAGATACAATTATGAGGGGTCTAGAAGTTCAATTACAATGATTAAGCTGTCCAGTTCTTTCTTTATTATTTTCCAAACTGTTGATTTTGGCAGGAATAAAGTTTAGGCTAAGACTGATAGATTTATCCTTATTGACAGTTCCTTCATCCAGTATGGCTAAAAAATACCTTCAAATTAAAGCTGGCAGCCTGTATTCCTACCACCCTTGTTTAATTTCAAATCCAAATTTCTCTGGAGTAAAGCGCTAAAACAATACAAGTCGTGTCATTGTCCAAATATTTATGGACAGCAAAGAATACAACTTTTCAGGGAGCGTACTTCAAAACAGTTGTTGCTTGGTAATAATAGACTAAATTACTGGTATTTGTAAATTTTTGCCATATTTTCTGCAATTATTTTGTATCATTATCAAGTTTCAAAATGCCTGTTAACAATAAAGTGCACAGGATTAATTTGACATTTGTAAAAAGCAGATCTATTTAAAGGTTCATGCTACATTAGTGTTTTGTGACCAACAATTCACACAGCTGCAATGCTAAACCCCTTGACATTTGGCAACTCCAATGTCTCTCAATGGCTTTCATCAGGCTTCAAAATATTTCACTGAGCTTTTTGTTGTCATATCAGTTAAATACAAACCTTAGCATTGATAATATAGAAAGATAAAGGTAAGAAATACGTTGGTAACCCAGCTCAATACATTTGAAAAGAGGTCAAATATAGCCTGAAGCAAGCCGATCAAAGAGGACTCAACTTAATGTTGAGGTCTGGAGAAAACCCAACTAACATTTACTGTGGCTTTTTTTGTAAAATGTCTGATTAGCGTGGCTCATAATCATAAACAACATGATTGTCCCACATAATGTGATCTGGTCATTGCCTCCAATCCTTAAGCAAGAGTTTCAGACAGACTAACCAGCCACCTGCCCCCATCATTTATTAATATCAAATAATATGTAATATTATTACAGAACCAAAGCCAGTAACAGTTCTAAAGATTCTGTCTCAGAACTTGGCCTAATCCATTGCTGGTTTCTTTTAGTGAAATGTTATATAGATATTAATCGATTCCTGGTAGGTGATCAGTGACTGCTCATCATCAAACATTTCTCTGTCATCCATGGATGATGTTTGGGGCTGGCAGAGTTCCATGGTGCTAGGAGAAATCAGGATAGCGGTGTGCCAGTGGTGTTATTCTATAACTTTCAATAGACTCGTAAGGAGTGATAAAGTTCCCCATGTAGCCTGCTCCTATGTCTCATGCAGACGGCTGATAGGGGAGTCTGCCTGAGAAAGCCTGTACTTCTCCTCCAAGAAGGGCTCGCTGGCCTGCAGGTGGATGAGAGGCTTGGTGTGGAAGCCTCCTCGGCTCTCCTGGTTCCTCTTGTTGTAGATGTTGAGCCTGTGTTCCAACTCTGGGCTGGTCTTGGTAGAGCCAGCAGGACTGGGCAGTTTGAGGTTCACAGGGTCAAGTCCCTTCTGGCGCAAACAGGAGTCCTGAGATAAGGATGACAGCAGCTCCTGCACCACAGCATTGGGGTGTCCTCTGGGGTCAGGCTGCGTCCCCAGGGCCAGTGGGCTGCAGTAGGGCGGAGGGTAACAGCGCTGTCCGCTGTAGGAGTCCGTGGAGGTGGAGGCCTCTCGGACAGTGGAGCTGCAGTCGGTGGTTGAGCCCAGGGTGTGGCTGCTGATGCTGTTCTGGTGGGCGCTGAAGCTGGAACGGGACACAGTGGTGTTGGAAGCTTCGCTCACAGAGCTGCCTGTGCGCTGCAGACGGCTGGAGGCTGCGTCTGCACTCACCAGAGAGGATGGCAGCTGGCTGGGGTTATTGGGCAGGTGCACATCTATGGCTGCAGTGGTGATGACACGAGCCGGGTCTGGGATACCAACATCTAAAGTAATGGCATACAACCTGGACTTAACACATGACGCTACCAACTGCAAACAATACAACAGTACACAACAACAAACACTTTGAGGAGACAGTTGTTCATTCTTACCACTGCTGGCCTCACTGTAGTACTGGCTGATGTAGTTGTTCATGTCATCTTGAACAACATTATCTGTAAGGAATAAGATATTAAATACATATGTACTCTTACTTAAAAAACTAAAGAAAGTGTTGGATGTTTGGTATCCATTTGTAACAACCTTTAGTTAAGTGGAGTTTACTCAAAGAAGACTTGAGTAAATGGAGCTGTTTTAGCTCTCTCTACGTATTTCATCTTTCATGTCTTACTTGATCTGTAACAGACCAATCAAATTTGAGGAACTCAATTAGACTCTACCAACTCTTAGAGGAACATCAACATTTTTCTTCCAAGTTGCTTATATGTTTTGGAGAATCACTGATGGAGAGCACTAATTAGAGCTTTTAAAGCAGGAACACTCAACTCAATTGTGACGCTGTTTCAAAAGCAAGTACATGTTCAGGCTAAATATTTCATTGTTTTTTTCTTTAGTTTGTACTAGTAAACTATAGTTAAAAGCGTAACACCTCTTGAAAATCACTGTTGTGTGTATTTGGCATTACAATTTGTTATTGTCCCCCAGAAATATAAAAATTTACTTCAAGAATCAATTGCAAATGGTTCAATATTACTAGCTTTTCCTCCCTTGCACATCAAAGTTATGAAGAGAGGAATCGTAGACATAATAGGAATTGACTCAAACAGGTCATTTGTAATCAAAGCTACTGTATAGTTGTGTTCAAAAGTTTTGAGAACATCACAAGTATTGGTCTCCACATAGTTTGCTGCTTCAGTGTTGATGATGGCAATTTGCATATACTCCAGAATGTCATGAAGAGTGATCAGATGAATTGTATATAATTGCAAAGTCCCTCTTTGCCATGAAAAGGAACTTAATCCCCAAAACACATTTCCACTGCATTTCAGCCCTGCCACAAAAGGACCAGCTGCCATCATGTCAGTGATTGTCTCAACACAGGTGAGAGTGTTGATGAGGACAAGGTTGGTGATCACTCTGTCATGCTGATTGAGTTAGAATAACAGACTGGATGCTTGAAAAGGAGGGTGGTGCTTCAAATCATTGTTCTTCCTCTGTCAATGATGATTACCTGCAAAGAAACGTGCCATCATCATTGCTTTACACAAAAAGGGCTTCACAGGCAAGGGTATTGCTGCTAGTAAATTGCAACTAAATAAACCAATCATCAGATCATATAGAACTTGAAGATGATAGCAAGAGTGGGCTAAAGCACCCCCAAGAATATGATTCCATAATATGTCGACATGCTACAGTCCCCTAATATCCAGATAGTGTAAAAAAGAGAGGCAGAGGCACATTTTTTACAAGAATAAATATATTGTCCTATAAATAAACTCCACATAATGTATTGCAAGCCTGGCATATTAATTAAATGCACATTTATCTTTGTAAAATGGATGATTGCGAGTAAGAGTCAGTCAGAGATCAGACAGGAGTGCTGAGCTGTCCAACTTTCACAAGCGAATGGAAAAAATCTGAAATATATCTATAATTTGTCTATGTTGTACCTAAGTTGCTTGAAGTAGGTCTAATTATTTTACTATCTTGCTCATCAGTCAGCTCACTCACTCGAGGTAGCGCACAAGTATATGGATCTGTCCCCCTCATGCGTGAGATACATTTGTGAAGTGAGTATTTGCATGAAAACAAAATTGTCTTTCACATTGAAAACTCATAAAGAGGGAAGATCAATTGTTTTTTGTCCATAACATTTTGTAAAACAAAAGCCAGTTGGATGGTTTCCAAACATTTCTCTGCCAACAAGGAGAATGCCAGCTCGCGCTTCTTAATGATCTTAGTCTGATCTGTGAGGTGGCATTCAAATTGTCAAAATAATAATGCAGATTTCTTTTTCTAAATTCACAATTTGCTCTATAAATACATTCTCAATCAGCAGAGGATGTCAGATTAAGAATATATAATTGATAGAGCCATGATTTGCTGTTATGAATTTAGAAGTCTGCATTGACAAAAAACAGGTAAAGGGAGTTCACACCTAAACAGTCATCAATTAATTGAAAACAAAGAGTCAACTCTATTCCTAATGGTCAATGGTTATATACAGTGTGTATAGAAAAGAATCCCCCCCTGTAAAACAATCACATTTTGTTGCTCTGCAGCCTGAAATGAAAATGGGCAGACACAGTTTTTGTTTCATTCAGCTGTATGTACAACTCATAACATCCAAGAGAAACATATAATACCAACTTGAAAAATTACAAATTAAAAAACAGAATCACTGAGTTTGAAAAAGAATCGCCCCCCTCCTAAAAATGATTTGTAAACCCAACCAAGTGTAGTTAATCACATTCTCAATAGCACACAAAGCCATTTGACTTTCAACTGTGATCAGCTGTGGTCATTTTGATTAGCTCAGCATGAAACAAGCTTTTCTTGAAGTATTTCAGTCCTTGGTAGTGCAACTGAAGACAACAATCAACTATGGGTGGCAAGGCATTGTCAAAAGATCTACGGGATAAAGTTGTGGACAGGCACAAGTCAGGAGATGGATACACACAATTTCAAAGGCTTTATCAGTGCCTAGAAGCACAGTGAAGTCCATTATTAAGAAGTGGAAGGTATTTGGTACAACACAGACCCTCCCTGGGTCAGGACGTCGCTCCAAACTGGATGAAAGAGCCAGGAGGAAACTGGTCAGAGAAGCTACCAAGAGGCCTACAGCAACTCTGAAGCAGTTGCAGGAATTCATGACAAAGAGTGGTCATTGTGTGCATGTGACAACAATATCACAAATTCTCCACAAATGTGGCTTGTATGGGAGGGTTGCAAGAAAAATCCACTCCTCAAGAAAGGCCACATGCAGTCACGACTGAGCTTTGCCAAAATGCACCTTGAAGAATCTAAGGCCACATGGAAAAAGTTGTTATGGTCAGATGGAATTGTTTGGCTTCAATGCCAAGCGATATGTCTGGCGGAAAAAAAATCCAATACAGCTCAGCATCTAAATAACACCATTCCTACAGTAAAGCTTGGAGGTAGCAATATCATGTTATGGGGTTGTTTCTCTGCAGCAGGGACTCGAGCACTTATCAGGATAGAAGGAAATATGGATGGGTCAAAATACTGTCAAATTCTTGAGGAAAACCTGCTGCTCTCTGCCAGAAAGTTGTCAATGGGAAGAAGATTTATCTTCCAACATGACAATGACCCAAAGCACACAGCAAAACTGACCACACAGTGGTTGAAGGAGAAAAAGGTGAATGTCCTTGCATGGCCTAGTCAGAGCCCAGAGTTAAACCCCATTGAAAATCTGTGGAATGACTTCAAGACAGCAGTCCACAAATGATCACCATCAAATTTAACTGAACTTGAGCAGTTCTGCAAAGAAGAGTGGAGACATATTATAACGTCTAGATGTGCAAAGTTAGTAGAGACATATCCCAAAAGACTAAAGGCTGTAATTAAAGCAAAAGGTGGTTCAACAAAATACTGAAACAAAGGAGTGATCCTTTTGCCAATTCAGTGATTATGTTTTTTATTTATGTTTGTGTTATATCCACAGATGTATATAGTACTAGAGACCCAGACTTGAGTAAAAGTAGATGTGCGTTATCAAAAAGTAACTTGAGTAAAAGTAGAAGTGCTCTTTAATCACCACACTTAAGTAGAAGTACTGAAGTATTCAGCATTTTTTGTACTTCAGTATTGCAAGTAGTATATTTTAAAATGTACTATTCAAGTACTGAAAGTAAAAGTACAAGTATTGTGTTATGTAGGTTTTAAAGAAAGCAGTCAAAAGTTTGAAAATCATTGTTTATATTATTTCAAATGTTTAGCCTAAAAGACACTCACAATTCCTTTGGTGTAGCAGTACAGGTAGGACAGGAATGTACAAGAGCACCTTAGTTTAAACACTGATCTTAACTCTTATTTTTTTATTTTTGTAAACAAAAATAGAACATGTGTATGACCCTTCCCCCTTTATATCCCTCCCCTCTCTTCCTGCTTGTGCTTTTTACCCATTCCTTTCTTAAACGAGTATTTAGCAGTCTTAAAGCAATCCTATTTTGGAAGTTTGAAATCTTTGGTTGGCTGTTGTGATATGTGCATTATATATTATATTTATATTTCTAACTTTGATATGTTTCTTCAAATTTGATGGTGAATTTCGGAAGCCCATTATTTCGTAATCTTTCGGGAAAGAGTAAGCACTTCAATCTATATGAATTGTCTTTCATTCCCAAAAATTTAAACATGGACTCTAAGTAGGGCCAGAGGTGGACACTTTCCTCACGATCACTCAAAGTTGGAGGTGTTGGTGATGTTTCTGCATGTTCCATCTTGAAACAAACTAAAAGCTCAAGTGTTCTCAATTGAGGCAGGCAGGAGAGCGAAAAAGCTGCCATCTACAGCTCTGGTGGTGATAATGTGGGTTGAATAGTTTGTAACATTTTAATAATTGTAACGGGTAACGATGCAGCACATGAAAAATCAATTGGAGTAAAAGTATTAAACTCATCGAAAATATGTACTGAAGTAAAAGTAGAAGTAGGAGAAAAAAATAATACTCTAATAGAGTACAGATACATCCTTTTAGTACTTAAGTACAGTAGTGAAGTAGTTCTACAATACATAATACAGCTGTATAATACAGCTGTATTAAACAAAAACTGTGTCTGTTTTCATTTCAGGCTGCAAAGCAACAAAATGTGTTTTAGAGCAATATTATCATGTTAATTGTGCTGTCACTTATTCATAGTTTTAAGATTATTGTGATTTGTTTATGTCTCATAGGGGTGAAGGCATAGAACTTTGAGATCATGAAAGGTTGTTTGGTTTTCTCCTACTGAACATACACTTGTGGCATTGAGTTGTAAGAAAGCTGTACAGGTTGCCTGAGCACGCATGAGCGTAATTCAGGTCACGACCTCCATGCATTGTGCTAGCTTCCCCGTAACACCGCCAGTGAAAAAAGCCTGGCACCGCCGCTGGGTTCAATTGTTGTAAAAAAGGCTTCAGGACAAACAAGATAGTCCAGCAACTGCCAGGACCATCTCCTAAAGTTGATGTTGGTGTTAGTGCATCTGCACACATAGTGAGGTGAAGACCTTTGGAGGAAGGCCTTGTGTCAAGAAGGACAGAAAGAAGCCACTTCTCTCCAGGAAAAACTTCAGGGACAGTCTGGTACAGGGATTGGAATGCTAAGGACTAGGGTAAAGTCATTTTCTTTGCTGAATCCGCTTTCCGATTGTTTGGGCCTTCCAGAAAACACCTTGTCTGGAGAAGACAAGGTGAGCGCTACCATCAGTCCTGTGTCATGCCAACAGTAAAGCATCCTGAGACCATTTATTTGTGGAGTTGCTTCTCAGCCAAGGGAGTGGGCTCACTCACAATTTTGCCTAAGAACACAGCTATGAATAAAGAATGGTACCAATACATCTTCAGAGAGAAACTTCTCCCAACCATCCAAGAAAAGTTTGGTGACAACCAATGCCTTTTCCAGCAAAATGGAGAACCTTGCCATAAGGCAAAATTGATAACTACGTAGCTCGGGGAATAAAACATCAAAATGTGTAGTCCATGGCCAGAAATACAGGCCCTTCTCAAGAAATTAGCATATTGTGATAAAATAAGAAAATAATGAATTTTATCACAATATGCTAATTTCTTGAGAAGGACCTGTATACCCAGACCATAATCCCATTGACAACTTGTGGTCGATCCTCAAGAGGCGGGTGGAAAAGAACTTCTGACAAACTCCAAGCATTGATCATGCAAGAATGGGCTGCCATCAGTCAGGATGTGGCCCAGAAGTTAATTGACAGCATGCCAGGGTGGATTGCATTGTCAAGACAAAGAAGGGTCAACACTGCAAATATTGACTCTTAGCATGAACTGAATGTCATTGTCAATGAAAGCCTTTGACACTTACGGAATACTTGTAATTATACTTCAGTGTACCATAGTAACTACTGACATAAAGATCTAAGAACACTGAAACAGCAAACTTCGTGGAGTACAATTATTGTGTAATTCTCAAAACTTTTGACCATGACTGTACACTCAAATCATTTTTAAATGTGAAATTTTGTGTGAATTATAGCTACTAAAAACAACAAAACCACAGTATTAAACATGTACTGTACAATTGTACTTTAAATGTTTAAAGTTGTCTTCGCACTGAAATTGTCTTTATTTTGTATTTTGAACGAAGTTTCAGCCATCTGCGTCTCATTAAGACATGATTGCGTTGATGCATGGATGAGGCCAGACTGTCAAATCTCACCTGCTCTGTATGGTGTGGGTTATACATATTGACAAGGACAAAGAGGTTGGCAGATTTGCCACCATGAAGGAGAGGATGATGAAGATTTAATAAAGGACCATGATATGTAGCCTATATTGTTTTGTTAGATTTATTTGTTGAGTAGGATCGTTAAGCAGACAACAAAATGGTAAGAAAATATTAAATCGTCTTTAAGAATTTATATTTTAGTTATGAATAAGTCACTCATAATGTTATAAATCTGTTGTTTAACTCAGTTTTCATCCCAGCACCTGTAGCCTATGGAGTTGTAAACAAACTTTGTGTTCAATATATATTGCGCATTGTCAATTATATTGTGTGGCTGGCACTAAGCGCACTTAAACTATTCAGCACCGTCAATCAGTTGTCACTGTTGGTGGTGTTGAAACATATTTAGGCCTACTTGACTGGCAAACTCTTTTCTTTTCGTCAATACAAACTTGTAAAAAAATGTAGCTTTTCTTTGTGTTTTATTTGACATATAATCGTACTTGGCTAAACAAGTGACAGATTTTAACATATGCATTCATCAGATATTTTACTGTTTTAATTTAAAAATGACTTGTTAGCAGAGGGCCCGTGATGAAGCTCCGCCCCCATTGTACTGAGAGTCTAGCTCCGCCCCTGTCCAGGCCACTGTATTATTAAACAATAAGTGGCGAGGGGGTACTGTAGGATTAGGGTATGCTACCTCCCGGCCACTGTATTATTAAGCATTTAGTGGTGAGGGTATATAATCAGGGTATGCTACCTCCAGGGGCGTTAGCCTGGCTCTGCTGCTTGGGGCACCTAGGGGCCAGGCCGTCCACCTCCTGGAAGGTGCTGCTCTGCTTGCCCCACACATTGTGGATCTGCATGGCAGCCTCTCGCTCCGCTACCAGGTCCAAGTCCTGCTGGGCTAGGTGGGCACGCAGTTGTCTGATCTCAAACTGACAGAAAGGGACATAAAAATATAACCATGATTCCCTGAAGGAGAAAACGATGTACAACATACCTGGGGTACGCTTTGTCACTGCATGCTCAACCTATAATAATTACACTGAATCTGGCCTGTATTCCACAGGCAGTAGAACCTTCAATGTTTCCTGGCCTGTCAGGCTGAATTTAGCACACCTCTGTCCTCGGATTTGTAATACATTCATGTGTTCAAGGGTCAGTGCAACACAACTTAGCGTGTCACATTATTCAAAACACAAATACTAATTGCTCCTGCAAGTCCCTCTGGAAGTGCCTGACACAATACTGGAATGTTAAATTAAGTTCACAATCAATTCTCTCTGGACACTTTGCTGCCCCTGGCTGGCTGGAACGGGTTATGACAGGTAGAGGTAAGTTTGTGAACATACAGCCTGCTCCTGGCAGATCTGGGTGAGTCTCTCCAGCTGCTCTTCCCTGACAGCCTTGGCCTTTTCATACTGCTGGATCTCCATCTCCATCTCCAACTTCACCTGCAGTACATAGGCTGGGAATACACACAGGACACATTGGTACATACCTGGAAGGTTGGTTGTATGTGGGTAACACAATCACCTTGCCTCAGACTTTCAATCTTTTACATCAGTTTTCTTTCCAGGTATCTATACACAATACTATTTATTTTTATTATTGTGAAAAATAAACATTTGTTAAAAATACAAAACAGAAACATACACTCACTTCATTAGGTACACCCGTTCAACTGCTCGTTAATGCAAATATCTAAACAGCCAAGTCAATGCATTTAGCCATGTAGACATGGTCAAGACGATCTGCTGTTCAAACCAAGCATCAGAATTGGGAAGAAAAGTGATTGAAGTGACTTTGAACGTGGCATGGTTGTTTGTGCCAGACGGGCTCGTTACAGTACTTCAGAAAGTCCTGATCTACTGGGATTTTACTGCACAATCATCTGTAGTGTTTACAGCAAATGGTCCGAAAACAGAAAATATCCAGTGAGCATCAGTTCTCTGGGCAAAAATGCCTTGTTGATGACAGAGATTAGAGGAAAATGGCCAGAGTGGTTCAAGCTGATAGAAGGTAACAGTAACTCAACCAAGGTATGCAGAAGAGCATCCCTGAATGCACAACACATCAAACCTTAAAACAGATGGGCTACAGCAGCAGAAGAACACACCGGGTGCCACGCCTGTCAGCTAAGAACACAAAACTGAGGATACAATTTGTACAGGCCCACCAAAATTGGACAATACAAGATTAGAAAAACACTGCCTGATCTGATGAGTCTTGATTGCTGCTGCGGCATTCAGATGGTAGAGTCAGAATTTGGCATAAACAACATGAAAGCATGGATCCATCCTGCTTTGTATCAACAGTTTCGTCTGTTGTGGTGGTGTAATGGTGTGGGGGATATTTTCTTGGCACAGTTTAGGCCCCTTAATACCAATTGAGCATTTTTGAAATTCCACAGCCTACCTGAGAATTGTTGAGGACCATGTCCATTCCTTTATGACTCACATCATTTCAAACTGGTTTCCTGAACATGACAATACTGTAAATTTCCTGTACTCAAATTGCCTCAATTGTTACCAGATCTCAATCCAATCGAGCACCTTTGGGATGTGGTAGAACGGGAGATTTGCATCATGGATGTGTAGCTGACAAATCTGCAGCAACTGTGTGATGCAATAATGTCAATATGGAATGTTTCCAGCACCTTGTTTAATCTATGCCATGAAGAATTAAGACAGTTCTGAAAACAAAGGAGATCCAACCCGGTACTAGCAAGGTGTACCTAATGAAGTGGCCAGCAAGGTAATTGAATAACTGCATACAATTGTCAGTATGAAAAATATCTATCCTGGAATTTGTTTACTACACTTCACTACGCTAACATTGTCTGAAAATTATAATCTCAAAGTCCACAAACAATTAAATTTGTGTGTTTATCTGTATCAGATTTAGCATGTAGAGTGAGGTATTTTGGTACATGAACTAAGTTATTATTTCAGCTATCACAGCACATTGGAGTTGAGATTAAATAATGAATAATGAAAGTGCTGACCCGCAGCTTTAATTTGAGGGTATTTACATCCAAATTGGGTGAGCAGTGTAGGAATTACAGATCTTTTTATATGTGGTCCCCCAATATATGAGGGTCCAGAATTATGTAGAGTATTTGCTGCTCAGTTTTTCCATGGCCAGATGTGTGTCATTCCCTCATTAATTCATTGAGAAGTAAGCAGATAAAAGGTTTAGATTTGATTTCAAGTGTGGCATATGCATTCAGAATCTGTTGCTGTTAACCATCAATATGAAGTCCACAGCTGTCACGGCCAGTGAAGCATCCATCATTAGGCTGAAAAATCAAAACAAACCTGTCAGCGAGATAACAAAAACATTAGGTGTGGCCAAATTAAATATTTAGTATATACTTAAAAGGAAAAAAATGCACTGGTATCCACGAAACACAAACAGGCCCAGAAGATGACTGAAAACAATGTGAGATGACAGAATAATTATTTCTCTGCTGAAGAACAAATGGCCAGATCAAGAATATCTTCCTAGCGGGATACATAGGTGTGTCATTTTGAACAATCAAGACAAGACCATACCAGAGTAAATACAGAGGGTTTACCACAAGATGTAAACCATTGGTAAACCTCAAACCAGGAAAACAAGATTAGGGTTTGCCAAAAACTTGTACCAGAATGGTGGGAAGCATACCATCTGTGTAGCAAGAGGTGTTATGGTATGTGCATGTACTGCTGCCAATTAAACTGGTTCACTTGTATTTATTGATAATGTGACTGCTGACAATAGCAGCAGGATGACTTATGAGCTGTTTAGGGCTATATTATCTGCTTAGATCAAAACTCATTGGATGGAGCTTCAGTCTCAAAGCATACATTGAAAGCAACCCATGAGTTTTTAAGGCAAGAATGTTCTGGACAAGTGACCTGAATTCAATTTAGCATGCATTTTACTTGCTGGCAAACTGAAGGGAAAAAGCCCCAAAAACAAGCAGGAACTAAAAACATCTTCGGTCAAGGGCTGGCAAAGCATCACCAGGGACGAATCCCAGCATCTAGTAATGTCATTGGCTTTAGACTTCTGGCTGTCATTGACTGCAAATGATTTGCAACAAATACCTTTATATAACCTTTGAGCCCCTATACTTTTGAGCCCCTAATCGTTTACCTGATTTAAATGTAAATACCCACAAATTACAGCTGAAATCCTGCCCTTTCAGCTCATATTCATTATATATTTTCAACTCCAAAATGCTCTGGGAGCTGAAATAATGATAAAATAATGATGAGTAAATGTACAAATAATTATGGACCTAACTGAATTTCCTAAAATATGGATTGCAGAAAATGTTCCATTGTTATTGCCATGCTACTTTACATACAGTACCAATTAAACTACCTCTCTAATTCAGATATTTTGCACTAACTGTACATACAGTACACTCCCATCGTTTACTCTGAATAGCTGCACCCTATATTTAATTGTTTATTTTTATTTTTATTATGTAATTCATGAGTAAATATATGTCATCTTGCATCTTTGCATTTTATCTTGGCCAGGTTGCAGTTTCTAATGAGAAACTGTTCTCAAAGTGCCCACCTAGTTAAAAAAAGTTTAAAAAAAAGTAATAAGTTAGTGAGTCTTATTTACAGTTGAATTCAGAAGATCATATACACCTTGAAACTCAATTGTTCGGAATTCCTGACATTCAATTCTAGTAAACATTCCATGTTGTAGGTCAGTTTCTGTAGAATCACAACTTTACTTTAAGAATGTGAAACGTCAGAATAATAGCAGAGAATAGCAGAAAATGTGTAATGGTGCCCCCTCCTGGATTGATTGGGGTGTGGTGAAGCAAAGCTCACCACAGCCCCATTCCATGTTGCATCTGGTTTTCCGTTGTTCTTGGACTCTCATTTCATCATTTCTCATTCCACCTATCGATCTTTGAGTTTGACTGTCAAATGGACAGCTATCCATTTGGACAGCTATCATCATTCATACAATTAGTGTCTGTATTTAATTCCCTGTGTCTGTTTGATTGCTGTCATTCAGTGATATACTGATACCTTGTGTTAGTTGTCTTATTTCGATTTCAAGTTTTGACTCCACATAGTTATTTTATTTTGTCGTAAGTGTTTTCGGTTCATTTGATTTATTCAACATTCACATTCCGTCTTCTTTTATCCCCAAGCACCCTGCAGTAACTGTGACATTATGTACATTTTTTATTTCTTTCATCACATTCCCAGTCGGTCAGAAGTTAACAAACAACCATTTAGTATTTGGTAGTATTGCCTTTAAAATTGTTTTACTTGGGTCAAGCCTTTTGGGTAGACTTCCAGATGTTTCCCACAATAAGTTTGGTCCATTCCTCCTGACACAACTGATGTTACTGAGTCAGGTTTTTAGGAATCCTTGCTCACACATACTTTTTCCATTTCTGCCCAAAGATTTTCTATAGGATTGAGGTCAGGGCTTTGTGATGTCCACTCCAATACCTTGACTTTGCTGACCTTAAGCCATATTGCCATAACTTTGGAAATATGCTATATGCGACCAAACATTAACTTCCTGACTGATGTCTTGAGAAGTTGCTTCAATACAGGTATATCGACATAATTTTCCTTCCTCATGATGCCATCTATTTTGTGAAGTGCACTAGTCCCTCCTACAGAAAAGCACCCCCAAAACACAATGCTGCCACCCCTTTTTTCCTCCAAACATAACAATGGTCATTATGGCTAAACAGTAAAATTTTGGTTTCATCAGACCAGAGGATATTTATTCAAAAAGTATGATAATTGTCCCGAAGTGCAGTTGCAAACAGGGTCGGACTGTTCTCTCATTGAGAGAATCGGTTGATTTCCCGAACGGCCAAGGCGGACATTATTTTGAATGGCCGTTCGGGAGATTGCAAAGAGAACTTTCACAAGTTCCTCTTCCGTAATACACCCATATTTTCCATTCTAACAAAAAAGATGCAGTGTTGTCAGACTTCGAATAATGCAAGGTCATATTTATTTTAAAATTACAGAATACAAATGTGTTAACTTATGTGCAGTTCAGAAATCAATACTTGTTGGAATAATATGTGTATTATAATTATAATTTACTTTCATGCATCTTGACATGCCAGTCTTTCACATTGATTTTGGGTGACTTCATGCCACTCCTGGCTCAAATATTTAAGCAGCTCGGCTTTGTTTGATGGCTGGTGACCATCTTGATCACATTCCAGAGCTTTTTAATGGTGTTTGCCAAATTAGAGATTTAACCATAAATAGCTCCAGGACCATAACTCCGATCCTTAAACCATTTGACATGCGTCTTTTCTGGGATGAGACCTACGTTTTGACTCCTTGGATTGTCCAGATCGTATGATCAAGGGCAGAGTTATTAACATTTTACCACGACAAATCTTCACATCCATAATCTCTAGGATGTCCCAATGGACAACGGAAAAAAATGTCCAACTTTGTGCCCCTACAAGAAAAATTTGCATTGGTCTCTTGATTTTTTCCAGAGCTGTACATCAATGTTTTTAATTTTTTAAATATCACGCAATACCAATTTTACAGCATTGTAAGCTGGTTAAATGTAAAAGAAAGTAGTTCCGTCGTTATGGCTCAAATTATAAAGCACTTTTAAATACTGTATTATTAGATCTAATCTTGTTAGCAGCCAATGATAGCACTGAATCATAGTTTAGTTTAGTATCAAATAGTGCATGATGTGTTATTTGTATTTGGGAACAGTACACAGGTCGTGGGCTCGTCTGCGTTTGAAATTACCAGGCCGTTTTCAGTCCCAATCTGACCCTGGTTGACATTCATAGTCTGGCTTTTATATGGTAGTTTTGGAGGAGCTCCCAAGAATGAACCAGACTTGTGGATGTCTACATTGTTTTTTCTGAATGCTTGGCTAATTTCTTCAGATTTTTGTCAAAAAAATTCTTCAGAATTATGTCAATCGTAGATGCACTGAGTTTGAAATAATGCTTTCAAATGTGTCCACATGTACACCTCCATTTGACTCAAATGATATCAGCTGGCCTATCAGAAACTTCTAAAGCCATGACGTAATTTTCTGGAATTTTCCAAGCTCAGTCAACTTAGTGAATGTAAATTTCTGACCCACTGGAATTGTGATTTAGTGAATTATAAGTGTAATTATCTGTCTTTAAAATGTTTTATTTTGAAAAATTACTTCTTTCATGACACAAATTAGATGTCTAACCTACCGGTACTTACCAAAACTATAGTTTGTTATCATGACATTTGTGGTTGACAAATCAGTTTTAATGATTTCAAACTAGGTGTATGTAAAGGACCAACTTCAAGTGTATGCTTAGTCAAAAGCAACATGGGATAATGATGCAGTCTGTGGGAGTAGAGCTTCAGACATTATTGCAGCCCCTCTGCAACCAGCCTGTAATGGACTTGAAACAGAGGAGACTTCACCTGATGCCGCTCGCCCAGATCCACCCTGTGGCCCTCAAAGCCTCACCGTCTATGATCCGCTTGACCCTCCAAATGCGCAAGGTGACGATGAGGCCGATGGCATCCCAGGGGCTGCTGGGGCCGTTGGCCACGGTTGAGGCCACCATGGGGGCTAGGGACAGCACGATGACTGCACCATCAAACACCTACACAGATGCATACAGCAACGAGTAACCCCACAAACAAATAAACAAGCAGACACACAAACATTAACAAACACACACCAGAAATAATGCAAGAATATTGGCAAGCAGACATACATTTTCAACGTGACTATATCCCAGTGTGTCTATGTCCCAGTCCCAGTGGTACTATGTCCCAGTGTCAGAGTGACTATGTCCCAGTGTCAGAGTGACTATGTCTCAGTGTCAGAGTGACTATGTCTCAGTGTCAGAGTGACTATGTCTCAGTGTCAGAGTGACTATGTCTCAGTGTCAGAGTGACTATGTCTCAGTGTCAGAGTGACTATGTCCCAGTCTCAGTGTGACTATGTCTCAGTCTCAGAGTGACTGTATCTCAGTGTCAGAGCGACCATGTCTCAGTGTCAGTGACTATGTCTCATTGTCAGAGTGACTATGTCTCAGTGTCAGAGTGACTATGTCCCAGTGTCAGAGTGACTATGTCTCATTGTCAGAGTGACTGCATCTCAGTGTCAGAGTGACCATGTCTCAGTGTCAGTGACTATGTCTCAGTGTCAGTGACTATGTCTCAGTGTCAGTGACTATGTCTCATTACAGTTCCTCCAGGCTTACGAGTGTTTCCAGATCAGACTGAGGTCTGACATTTGGAGAATGACATTGCAGTGAGCGGTGTAATGCTCTGAGCCCCCCCCTTACCTCCACTTTGTTCTCAATGTAATCCCAGATACCCAGTACCACGATCCTGAACACAGTCTGAGAAAAAAGAATGGAGTGAGAGCAGGAACAAGAGAGACAGGAGAGAGGAAATGGTGGGTGGAATCGAAGAAAGGAGGGAAGAGAACCAAGACAATACAGAATTCATTATTTCTTTGCGTTGTAAACAATCCCCTAACAATCATCATGTCTCAGCAAAAGTGTATTGCAGTTGTGATTCCCTTTACTTTCATATATCCACCAGCAATTCATCAATGACATTACATTCATAAAGTTCACTACTAGAGAGTTCAGATTTTCTCCAAACAATTGAAGATGCACACGGCACCCTGCACCTGCTACAGCTGACTCAGCAAGGGCTGCAGAAGGCCACTCTACACCTCTCCTTCCTTTTTCAAAATATATATTCTGGGGTCCAACTGAACAAAAACTGGCCTGACATTCAATACTTAAAAGAATCACTAAGGGTTCGCTTTCATTGATACCCAAAACACGTCTCTTTACCAAACGGTGCAGCAGAATATATATGCTGTTATTTCTGAGAAAATGGCAATCAATAGAGTATACCTAAGCACTGACATTAGTTACAGTACAGAGCAACATACCAACAATCTGGATTTTAGATAAAAGTGAATATATTGAGGATAAAATATGGAATATTAAGTGCAACCATCACCCATATCAATGTTGGCAATGGCATTCTCTCTGATTTTATTCCATTCTGGAACTTTGTGTGATTATGACCCTGAGTTAATATAAAGGATAAACCCTTTTAAAAAGGATTAATTATTCTTAAATGGTTTATCAAATATGGATGGATATGTCTTCATCCATATCAGATGGCTCACTGGTTAGCGAGTCAGACTTGTAGTTTTTTGCCGGTTTGATTCTCGACTGTGCAAAATGTTGTTGTGTCATTGAGCAAGGCACTTTACCCTAAGTTGCTACACGGGATGTTCCTGTATTTACTGTAAGTTACTCTGAATAAGAGCATCTGCTAAATGACTTAAATGTAAAATGTCTTCAAATTCAAGCCATTTTATCACTTCAATGATACTGGAATAGAGAACAAAAACAAGAAAATGTTTCATTGCCTAAACACTTTCAGAGTTCAATGTATTTTCTCTAATCCAAGCATTTTTACTTCAAGATTTTACTATTGCAAAGCTCTTCTCTCCAGCTGTCTAAATAAGATACTATATAAACCTAAACCTTGACTAAAACCAAACATTTGAATGATATTATCACTGCATACACAATATACGTTATGCTACTGTAACAAAATAACAGTGTACCTAGAATTTCCAAATAAACACCTGGAAACAGGTCTTTCTCCAAATTTCTGTTAAAAATAATCTGACGAGAGATGTATGGTTGGTGTCAAACTTTAAGTCTTTAATTCAGTAGGTTATAAAATGGCACAGAGTTGTGAAGATAAATGACTACTCTCTCTAGTAGGTTCCTCTCTCACGACTGGAATACTCTGCCTCTGACCCTAGTACAGGTTCTCTCAAATGCCATTCATAAGAAGGTGCATAACATTGTCCTCAGCTTTTTGCCATTCTGTTATCTTTTTGTTCTTTTGCAACAGGAAATATTTGTGTGGACTATACACTCGGCCTTGTCTCCAAGTAGTTAGTAGTTTGTTGATGTTTCTTTGGTAGTCTGGGTCTATTGTTGGGATAATGCGTGGGTCTATTACCTGCTTGGTTCCCCCTGGTCTGGGATTATCTTTGTATAGGGGGACAGTGTCATTGTGCGAAGGACTGATAGAGTATATTTCTATTGAGTTGATGGGGAAAGTGCAAGACCTAGTAAAGTATTTCCACCAGGATACACCACTGCACCTCTACAGATCACCTTTCTCTCATACTGCACACTACAGCATTACATCAACTATCAGCTTAGCTGCATCAGCGAGAATTGAGCCTGCTGCCAGGTTACTGACTCTGAAGGGGAAGGAACTCACCTCTGTGAAGAACACAGACAGAATGGCCAGGCTGATCCAATGGATGATGCTGGCAAACTGGAACGCATTGTTAACTGTGAAGACAGAAACGGAATAAAAAATGTTCTCATTCAAGGTTTCAACAACATTCTAATAATTTGTTAAATACTGGGGCAGGCATACAGTTACAGAGAGGCAAACACCCAACACACACACAAAAAACAAGCACAGAATCTCTCACACACGTACTCCTGCCTACCTAGGCATCCGCTTGCCCGACTGTCAGCTCGTTATCGAGGTCAGTGTTATCCTACATTGCCCTGTCAATTACAGGATTTCTTCACACACCACCTCCCTTACCATCTGTCTTGGTTTGCTGTGCTCAGTGATCTGCCCGTCAGTCCATTCATCTTCATCCATCCTTTCCTCTCACACTTCATTCCTGCACTCATCCCTCTCACTATATTCTTCCAGCATGACCATGTATTCGCTTCTATTTGTTCACTGCATACATGCATTTATCTTACATTCTCTCACACACCTTCCCTGCCTACTATCTCTTCAAACTGCCTGTAGAGATCTGAGTGCATTATAATTGACATGCAGGGTTGGGTGGGTTACTTTTTAAATGTAATCACATTACAGACATCAGATTACAAAAAACATCTGTGAACGGGTAACTAGTCACTGTAACTGATTACATTTAAAAAGTAACCTACCTAACCCTGTTGACAAGTATGGTTGACCATAATAAAGACTGTTGACCATAATAAAATTGGTGTTTCCAAACGTTATCTTTATATTAGTAGTGATTTCAGACATTATCTTCATGACAGAGGTGGCGACTCCTGGCGTTATCTCCAACAGACCTACTTATAATATTATTTTGGCTAACTAGCATCAGCCCATTGTAAAGTGTCTGCCAATCGTATTAAAGGACAAGAGAGATCTGAAAAATGATCTAGTCTTCTTTTCTTTCCTTTCGTAAAGCGTCTGTGCTTACCGATTGTGCTATAAAATTTTGAAGTCACATTCGGTGTTTGATAGAGACATTGGATGTCTTCCAGCAATGTTCTCATCAGGAGATATATTCATAAATGTTTAAGGAGTACAATACTTTTTCCTGTCTGTGAAAGTCTACAAGCCTTGTCGAGCTGTGATTCCTGGTCTTGGGAATTCCCTCCCATAACGTGGGAGGTTTGCAAACTGGTTTGGCACATTAGTAATTTACAAATGCAAGGCTGGTTCTAGCTGGGGCCAAACACCGTTTTCCTGGCAACACTATATTATCCCGGCAACACATAATTTGATTTTTCTTTTCAGAATTATAGCACTCGTTTTAATTCATTGCAATAATCATTGTGAATTCATTACAAAGCTAGTGAATTGTAACCAAATGCAATTGTTTGATCTAATATATTGTCAGTTTCTCATGAACACACAATTACATTTTTAAAACATTCTCTATAGTCTGTTTTATTCAACAATAGACTAATTTTAGCAACACATGAACATGGACCCACTATCTATATATGCAATGAACTAACAATGATTATTGTAATGAATTACTAGCACTATTATTTTGAAAATAAAAATAATATAGTGTTGCCAGGCAAACTGTGTTTGCTCCCAGCTAGAACTGGCCCTGTACATATGCGGGAGAGAATGTTATATGTGGCTAGCTATGGCAAATTCATTGTTGTCGGTTGAGGGAGAATATTAGTGTAAGAAGTAGGGATGGGCATGATTAATCGACGATCGATAATTGCTCATTAAGAATTTTGTCGATCAAGTTAATTTGTTATCGATTAAACTAATGCAGGTTGCGTTGTGTAGTGTGAGTCTTGAAGCAATGAAAATAATTTCACTGTGTAGCAGCAAATAAACATTTGACCACCCAGGGGCAATATATGACGGCATATTCAATTACCTGTGAGTTTCCGTTTTGATTTCAAAGGTAATCATTAAGAGGGCACGTCAAAGTCTGGTGTGGGACCATTTTGATTAAAAAAACAACTTAGTTCACTGCAAACAGTGCAATGCCATGTATAGTTACAACACGGCCACAACTCAAACGATGAACCACTTAAACAAATTGTATCCGACCCTGGTTAATGTCGGTAGCGGCGCATCCTGCTCTGTTAGGTAGGCTAATCTCTCTCACCCTCTTTCTCGACTCCGTTCCTTGGATAGTTTTGAGTTACATTTTTACAAAACCTGTCAGATTTAAGTATAATTATGTTTTTGGTTAAGTTATTGTTTAACATGATTCTTTTTTATTATTTACTATTTTGGATAGTAATGCTGGCTCGCAGCTGTAGGTCCGGCTGCTTTAAGGCACCGCATTGCATATATCTTCAAGTTTAGAATAAATGATTGTCCAGTTTAAATGCCACAAGTTGTTCTTCTTGTAATAAAGATCTCATCAAATAAAAACATGCTTTTTTGTATTTCCATTGTATTTTTTTTTCACAAAAAGTTAAATAAATAATTAATTTTAATATAAAAATATTAATGATTAATCAATAGTCAATCGTTAATTCTCCAGACGATCGACTAAGAAAATGTAATCGAATGCCCATCCCTAGTAGAGAGTCAATGTATGCTAAAAGTGTAAATAATATTGGTGTTTCATAATGCTATTTCCACTACAACCTCACATAATTCTATGTAAAGAGTCTGCCATGTTTTTAGTTACGTTACATCTACACTCACTGAGTTAAAAAACATGTCCATCTGTAGTTTTGGTGGCAGTGGCTGGAAAACAACTTTTTACATAACATTGGACACATTCACACCTGCACGTTATAGGTATCCTGTCCATATATTACAGTGTGTACAGAAAATAATCACCCCCCTGTAAAATAATCACATTTTGTTGCTCTGCAGCCTGAAATGAAAACGTACAGGATTTTGTTTCATTCAGCTGTATGCACAACTCATAACATCCAAGTGAAAGATATAATACCATCTTGTCAGAAAAAAGAAATTACAAATTAAAAAACAGAATCACTGAGTTGGAAAAAAAATCACCCCCCTCCTAGAAATGACTTGTAAACCCAACCAGGTGTAGTTAATCACCTTCTCAATAGCACACAAAGTCAATTGACTTTCAACTGTGATCAGCTGTGGTCATTTTGATTAGCTCAGCATGAAACAAGCTTTTCCTGAAGCATTTCAGGTCTTGGTAGTGCAACTGAAGACAACAATCAACTATGGGTGGCAAGGCATTGTCAAAAGATCTACGGGATAAAGTTGTGGAAAGGCACAAGTCAGGAGATGGATACAAAACAATTTCAAAAGCTTTATCAGTGCCTAGAAGCACAGTGAAGTCCATTATTAAGAAGTGGAAGGTATTTGGTACAACACAGGTCAGGACGTTGCTCCAAACTGGATGAAAGAGCCAGGAGGAAACTGGTCAGAGAGGCTACCAAGAGGCCTACAGCAACTCTGAAGCAGTTGCAAGAATTCATGACAAAGAGTGGTCATTGTGTGCATGTGACAACAATATCACAAATGTGGCTTGTATGGGAGGGTTGCAAGAAAAAAGCCACTCCTCAAGAAAGGCCACATGCAGTCATGACTGAGCTTTGCCGAAATGCACCTTGAAGATTCTAAGGCCACGTGGAAAAAGGTATTATGGTCAGATGAGACTGAAATGGAATTGTATGGCCTCATCGCCAAGTGATATGTCTGGCGAAATTCCAATACAGCTCACCATCTAAATTACACCATTCCTACAGTAAAGCATGGAGGTGGTATTATCATGTTATGGGGTTGTTTCTCTGCAGCAGGGACTGGAGCACTTAGGATAGAAGGTAAATTGGAGGAAAACCTGCTGCTCTCTGCCAGAAAGTTGTCAATGGGAATAAGATTTACCTTCCAACATGACAATGACCCAAAGCACTAGGGGTGTCAAGATACCAAGAATTCAGTTGTCGGCAGGGGCAGACTGGCCATTGGGAGGATCGGGAGTTTTCCCGACCGGCCGGTCCATTCCGGGCCGAACGGGCCGTCACATTTTACTTTGACGGCCGGTCGGACGTACTAAAACAAGTGACAGTAGGCTGAAATGTACTGGCTCTTGCATTCGCAAAACTGCGCTCTGGCCCGGCCGTCAAATCGAGAGAGAGTTCCTCTATATTCAAA